>BQNB010115340.1:0-21578 GCA_026074375.1 Tanacetum coccineum
TGGCCAACTTGTCTCTTGTATAAATACCCCTTCACCTCACAAGGTAAAGGCTGTTGCTTGGATATTCTTTTCTGCCTTTCAATCAAGTATACCATTTTTTCTTCCTTTTTCTCTCCTAAATTCGAACCCCTCTTTCTCTCTTTTTCTTCTTTGATTTTTGTGTGTTATTGGATGTGATATGAGAGTGTAATATCTACCCTCAACCATAACAAGTTAATAAGGGAAGAAGTATCATCGTTAAAACAAGATTTTAAACAGAAAGAAAATAAGCTCCTTGAAGAATTTTTGGACATGAAACACTTAAAAGAAAAGGTCGAAGATAAGCTATATAAACAAGATCAGTCTCTTCAAAGAATTCATATGTTATGCAAATCGAAGTCCTTTTATGATGAAATCAATAGGCAGCAATAGGCTACAAAAACCCCTTTTATCTGTCTAAAGCAAAGCAAGTTCAACCTGCTCTATATAATGGTCATGAGATTATCAAGACTAACCATGGTCGTCCCTTAGTTCATGACTCAGAGGACACCCTAGAGATAGCTGAGACTACTAGGAAACAAATTATTGAAAAAATAAAAGACCCAGCGTGTGTGAAAAAGAAGGTTAAGATTGCACCACATGATTACTCGAAAGAGAATTATCTAGCGACTTTCACACCTCAGAAATAATTGACCCATGAGCAGATATTTTGGTCTGATGACCTTCTCAAAACAAAGACCAAAGCTCTCAAATAGAAGGCCAAATCTGCAAAATCAATTATAGCTATGACGGTGTATCCTCCTAATACACCTACAAAGCTAGTCCCCAAAGTCCTCCCAAAAAAAAGTCAAGTACAAGTAAATATTTATTCTCTAGTACAACATTTTTTTGGAATTTGATAAAACCTATAAAAAGAGGATCACACCTATGGGTCTTACTAAAGGGGAAAGGGGTTTTGAACAAACAAAGACATGTTATCTCACCGAGGTAATCATATTTTTCAAAACTATCAAAGACCATTTTAAGGGAATTCAAAAAGCCTCATCAACGAAATTAAGGAAATGAAAGAAGTTTTTGATCAAATGGAGGCTGAGGTGGACCAACATGCTATAGATAAGTGTAATGAAATTGAACGGAAAAACCTTCTTATTGAAAATGAGAACCTAATTGCTGATTGCTTATCCAAAGATGTGTTTTATACTGCAATAAACTCTGTGCTTACTGTATCTAGATTTTCTGACATGCATGATGCTTACACTGCCGGTCAAAAACATATTGCCGAACTTGAAGCTAAAAATTCTAATCTGAAAAATAAGATTCAAAATGATGATCACGATGAAATGATAAAACACTTTTCCAAACTTGAGGTGGAACACTTAAATTTCCAATTAAAGTACCAACATATTAAAGAACGTTTTGGAAACAAAAAATCAGTGACATATTCAGATGCTCATGCATTTGAGTCAGTTTTTGAAATTGGACATCTAAAAGAACAGCTTCAAGGACGGGGCAATACAATTAGAGAACTGAAAGTAAAAATTTCTCACTTGCAAAAGAAACATAGCGAAGCATACATCATTCTTGACTTTAAGGCCTTAGATTCTTAAAACAACGATTTAAATGCAAAACTCAATGCCCTTCAAGATCTAAATGAGCGTTTTAGGGTAGAAAATGAAAAAGTCAAGCAACATTACAAGGAATTGTATAATTCAATCATGGTAACGCGTGCTAAAATCATTGAAAAGACAACTTCTTTGTTAACGGAAATTAAGACCCTAAAGGATTAGATAAAAGGGAAAACGAAATGCGTCACTATTCCTGATCCCGTGAAACCAAAGTTCTTGCCTTCGGTATGTATGCTATCGATGTTGAACAAATCCCCCTTAGAAGTAGGAACAATAGAGAAGTTCATCTAGAGTATCTCAAACATCTTAAGGAAAGCATAGGAACTCTTCGTGAGATTGTTGAAGAGGCCAGGGTTGAAAAAACCATTAGATAGCTGACTTACATCTGCCTGCCTTTACACTAAACACTCTCAGGAATTGCTTGAATATGTCATTGTCACTTGTCTAAAAGATTTTAATAAAAGAGATAGAAAGATAGCTACTGCCCCTTTAAATAAGAAAAAGCAAGTTACTTTTATGGAACCTGTTAGGAATGATAAAAGTGACGATCTTATTGAGATAAAAGTCTTGTAATAAATAGAGAAATAATATTGTGTAATAGGTTAGGTGATAGGCTCGTGACTTAAATAAAGTCACGAGACCCAACAAATAGCTAAAAGCTAAGAAACAAGAGCTCCTTGCTCTTCCTTGTAATTAGGTATAAATACCCCTTCACCACCTCATTAGTAAGGGGTATGTCTTCTAATCTCATTCTAATCTTTTCTCTAATCCTCCTCCTCCCACTTTTTTTCTCTACTTTCTAATATTTCTCTCTCTAGAATAAACATACACACAACACCTAAACACGCACTTTACTGCTTATTGATCCTAAATTCAAGACCTATCAAGTGGTATCCGAGCTGCAGGAGCAATTTAGTATAGTTTAGGAGTGCTCATTTCGTCAGCTTATTTCGTCAGCTGATTCAGATGCTTATTTTGAGCTTATTCTTGTCGGAATTGCTTATTTCGTGTTTTTCAGCTTATTTTCGTGAGCTTATTTCGAGTCAAAACTGCTTATTTTAGGTCAAACAGTTTAATCTGGTTAAATCAGCTTGTTTTGTGCTTATTTTGCTAATTTCGGTTATGTTTTATGCAACCGAGATTCATTGCTTACGGTTTTATCCTAAGAATCATGGTCAAATTAGTTCAAAATCTGCTTATTTGTGCTTATTAAGCAAATTCTGAAGTCAAAACTCAGAAAAAGCAGTTATAATGTCAAATTCAAAATAAAGTTTGTTACAAAATCATTGACTGGTCAAATTCAGATCTATATCTGATTTTATAGAAATTTGACTTTTGGTCAATGGTCAAATTCGGTAATCGGTCAACACGTTTTGTGTAGATCTGATCCAGATCTGTGTTCTTACCGCGATTGAAATTAAAAAAGAAAAGAATAAAAGAACAACAGTTTCAGATCTTAGTATCTCTTTGTGTGTTATATCAATAGATTCTTAAGATCTTATAGATCCATAACACACTAAAAATCATCATAGATCTACCATTCTCGGAACATACTCAAATTCGACATACATTTTCAGAAAAGACTTAAGATATTTTTTGTCAGTTTCCTAGATCCCAGTCTAGTTTATGTGTGTTTTAAACTTATTTCATGACCATAAAAGATCATCACACAAAAGACTTTAACATCACAGATCTATCGGAAATTAAACTCAAAAACAAACTCGGAAAGTCAATATTCACCAATCATAGATCTCATATTTATTTTCGTGAATGCTCAATAAAATTCAAGATTTTTAAAAGCTCAATCTCATGAAAAAGTCATCATCACAGTACCATGACAAATCCAAAATCCTTCTCCATCACAGATTAACGAAAAGTAAACCACAAAACAGTTTTATAATAGGATAAATCAAGTATGAAGATCTCAGATTTGGTTTGTTTCGTATCTCATAAGAGATTTAAAGATCTAAACAGACCTTCACTAAAAACGAAAAACCAACTCATCATAGATAAATTTTTAGAAGCATAAATTTTCTTTGTTAACTTTTCGAAAAACATAAAAGAAAGAAAAAGAACAAGAGTGTTCCACCTCTCTTTTTGTTTCGATTTAAACAAAATCAAAAAACGGCATGAGACAAAAAACCTACCTTTGATAATTAAAAGATCTTGAAGCAAAGTCTCTTGTGGTTGTTTTCTCGATAGCATAACAAGAATAAAGAAAGGGTTGTTGTAGCTTTTTGGGTTGTGTTTCATTCAAGAACAACGAAAAGAACCAGTTTGGTTTGTGTCATGTGTTGTGGCTGTGTGAGGTTAGCAAAAGAAAGAAATTGTAATATTGATGAGTGAAGTGTTTGTTGTTGTTGTGTTGCATTGAGTTTTATCAAAGAAACATATAAAGTGTTGTAGTTTGTGCGTGCACACTAAAAGAAAGAGAGGCGCATTATTTCTACTAGGGTTTGTGATAAGAGAAGTCTTATATATCCGTTCTAGTTTACGTCATCATTGGATTTTTGGCCTATTTGTATGAATACCGAAAAAAAGGTGGGCTGGTGGTTATGTCAATTTGAGTTTTGACTATTTGTCACATGAAACACAAATTGGGTTGTTAGTGGACGTATGTGCCTTGGGTTTTTTTAGTCATATTTCTTTTTTGAAAAAAAAATAAATTGTTTGTCATTAGATATTAGTTAAATTTGTTTCCGTGTTAATTGTGTTTGAGCTAAATTTGTGTCATATCATTTTTCATCTAATTTTAGATTACGGTTTTAATTGCAAAAGGATAATCCGAGAAGTGATTGATTATTTGGATTGAATTTTTGGGTTTGTGTTGAAAATTACTTGGGTTCGTTGTGATAAATAAGGAAAATGGGATCAAACGAGGATAAAACTAACTATTATAACGAATATATTGAGGCTGATCGAAAAGCAAGACGATTTGATCAGGAAGCTGAGAAACAACAATTATATGTTCAAAAAGTCCAACAACAAAACACGACTTTGACTAGTCAGCTTGAGTTGTATAAGGAAAGGGTTCGGGTATTGGAAAACATCAAAGGGGATAACAATTATCTCAACGAATTTCTTGAGGCTAATCGCAAAACAAAACATTTTAATCAACAAGCTCAGTCTCAATTTATTCATGATCAAGATATCATTCGAGATCTAAAACAACAATGTGATAAATTGGACTTAGCTGTTATTGACTATAAAAGACAAAAAGAGGAATATCAAAAGACACAAACGATTTTCAATCAAACACAGCATGACAAAGAGGAAAAATATCTTAATGACATCACTCAGTTACAAGCTAAGCACAAAGATCTTGAAAACGTTGTTTGTAAAATGGGCAAATCAACTGAAATACTTCGGTTGCTTACAAATGAAAAAAAAGCTTTTCGGGACAACTTACGGAAGTCAGGTTTGGGATATAACGGTCCTTATGTTCTTTTACAAGCTTATGCCAAAATTCCTAAGTTGTATCGTGCTTATGAACTTTGTAATAAGAATGAACAACAGCATGTGTTTGATTCTGAGGAAACTCTAGTGCTGAAGTTGAAAAGAGTCAATTTAAAATGAACGAGTTTCAAAATATGAATAAAAGTTCAGGAGTTAAAGATAAAACCAATCGATTACAGAAAATTGAACAAACTTTATGATGATTTTGTTTCTCAAAAAGAACTTTCTGCTGAACAAACATATTTTTCAACATCTTTTATATCTTCTGAAAAAGTTTCTTCTGAGACAAAACCAAGCATGGCATCAATGCCTAGTGCAAATTCAATGCTTATGGATTTGAATAAAATGGAAAAGGTTTTCAAAAAATTGTTTGAGTTACTAGAAAAGAATTGTAAACGAGAAAGCATTTTATATACGTCTAAAGAAGAAATTCAATTAATCAATGTTTGTGTAGAAGCGAAATTAATGCTTCGGGAATGGCATGTCTATTTTGAAGTCTTTCAGAATCGATTTAAAAGAGAAGTAAAAGAAATGAAAGATGTTTTTGTTTCAGTGGAAAATGATCTTGATGAAACTTTCAAATAAAATGAGCTTTTAAAAGATCAACTCTTGGAAGCATCCTTAGCTGAAGATGTCAAGAATCTTGTCATAACCTCTTGTATGGAAATAAAGAATAAGGATTTACATGATGTAACTGAAAGAATTTCAAAAGAGTCAAAAGATGTTTCAAATAAGAGTAAAATAGCTTATACGGTTTTTTAATGATGCATTTGAAGTCACACAGGAATTGTCAAAAAGAATTGTTGAATTGGAAAAAGATTTGTCAAAATTTGAGGCAAAGAGTATTGATTTTTTGAAATCGCACTTCAGCACAAGTCTCTAGAAAATAATTCTTTGAAAACATTGCAAAAAGAAAATGAGAATTTTATGGCATCATTACAAATCGAGAATGCTCATTTGAAACAGACTTATAAAGATTTGTTTGATTCGGCTCAAAGGTTAATAGTTGAGATTAATCATTGTGATGAAGTCAAAGTTAAGGTCAATTTTGATGAAATTGAAACTAAAAACATGTAGTTGGAATATCAAGTGGCATAATTAATTAAGGAGATGACACTTGGACGTAGATTACATTGCTTGTTGTTTCAATCAAAAAGTCGCTCAAACAAAAACTTCAAATGTAACACAAAACGAGGCAGAAAATCCAAAGTCTCAATTGTTTGAATTTGCTAAAACTAAGTTCAATAACATTTTCGGAAAGATTGAATTTTTCAAAAAGAAGCAATTGGATATTTCTGAACTTAATAAGGAATTGGGGGAGAAACAAAATCCTTTTGAAAATGAAACAAGTGTTTTTCAAATAAAGATTCATGAGCTAGAAAAGTATTTAGCAAAATAAATAAAAGAAAATTCTGATTTGTTGATAAAAATCGATAATCTTGAAAATGTTTTCGCTGATGATGAAAAAGGGCAACATTGGGAAAATTGGGTACTTTTGATAATGAAAATTATGATTTTGAATCAAAGGTTATTCGTCTAGAAAAAATCATTACTCAAAAGTCAAAAGATTTTGATGATGTCAATCTTCGATATTTTCCAAATGAACAGCTAAATTCGAGGCGTATTTTGAAAAACTTGAAAAAACAAAAGTTGTTCTTGAACGACAATTGGCTCGTAAGGTTGATGATTCTAAAGCCGAAAAGATCGATTTTTGAAAGAAATTAATCATTTAAGGACTCAACTTGAAAATCTGAAAGGGAAGCGTGTGGAAACAAAGCTTGATAATTCTTTAATTTTGGGAAAACCATCGTTACTTAACAATGAAAGAGATCAGCTTTTGAAACAAATTGCATCTTTGGAATCAAAATTGGCATCACAAGATATTCGTTCTTGTCAAAAAGAATATCATGAGTTGAGAACTTCGTATAATGCTTTAAAAGTGAAGTTTGATTCTCTTAATAGGAAAAAATGGAACATCAATGTTTCAAAATCTTCAAAACTTAAAGAAAGTGTTCTGAAAAAGGTTCACACGGGTGAATCCTCATAAACGTCTTTAAGAAGGGTTTCTCAGTTTACAACCTATTCTTTACAAAAAGATAAGAAGTTTTCTAAGACATCTCAAAGTTTTGGAACTTTTTTTTCCTTAAAAGGGTTTTAAGACAAGAGCTTCAAGTGCAAAGAATCAATCTTTTGAAACATCACACTCTTGTTTTACACCGATAAAACAAGTGTGGAGGCCAATTAAGGAATCTTAAACTTTTGAAGCATCTACTTCTCAAAAGAGTTTTAAGACAAATACTTTAAAAGGAAAGAATCAAGTTTTTGTTACTCCACATTCTCGTTTTACACCGGTAAAACAAGTGTGGAGACCAAAGCAAAGTCATTCGAAATCTTTCAAAATATCACATAACAAGATTGCTTTTGATGCAATAAACAAGAATGACTCGGTTCTGAAAAAACAAACACAAGTGGAAGATTTTCAAATGGTTCATAAATGAATTGGTAGAATAATGCATCAATGTTAATATTCAATGGATAATCTTCTTCTTATTTTTTTATTTTTTTCTATGTCAAATACAAGATTTAAAAATCCTCAAGAAACACCGAGTTTCAATAATCAATAGAAAATCAAAAGGAATTTTAAATCTCTGTTGATTCCACGAGAGTTGTTTTCAAATGAAACACCGGTTTTAAGCCATCGTTGGAACTCAACATCTTTACATCGAATTGACACAACTTTAAAATGGTTTTCAAAACTTGGCAAACCCGTGGGCACCATGCTTAAATGGGTTCCAAAGGTTGTTGTCTAAATTCGATGTCTATGGCTTGTTTTTAAATTCTCAGGATAACTAACGGTTTTCAAATAAAGAAAAGTGTACGACTCAGTGCGCTTTATCTTCAACAAAAGAGAAATCTTCTTTGTCCCGAGCAATTTGTTATCACATTCTTTTCAAAAAGTGTGCTCGGGACATACGAATTCTAAGTAAATTTCAGCTTAGGACTCGTTCTTCAAATAAAGGAAAGTGTACATTTTTGTGCATTTATCCTAACAACGAGAAGCTTTCACCTTCTCGGACTTGAGTTTAGTTCAAGTAAATGTTTTTGAAAATGTTGAAAATAATTTTTCAAGATTTTATCAAAAAGATTTTTCAAAATCTTTTAAAAATTATGTTTTCAACACTCCCTTCTATCGATACTTTGAAAATCCGAATCATTTTTATAAATGGATCAATTTTTAAGGGGGAGTTTTTTAAAATCAAATGCCATTGGAATGTGTGGATACATCTCTAAACGTCAAAATTTTGTATCTAAACATTCAGTGGAATTCAAAAGTGGTTTCTTTCAATGATATACCAAGGCTATCTTAACTCTTTCGCTCAATATATTTCCGGTGCATACAAATGAAATGTATTTTATTATTTGAGGGGGAGCATAAGGAAAATGTTTTAAACAAAATGAAATAATAATCGATTATAAAAAATAGTTTGTTGTCTAGTGTGTTTATATCAATAAGAGTACAATATGGTAAAGATTGTGTCCGTTTATAAAACGACCGTTTCCTGAATTTATCAGGATGGGGAGGTACAGCAATATACTGATCCATTCGTTTGTGATATCGACATACTTTGACACAATTAGTTTTTTTAAAATTTGTTAGAAACATCAATAAAGTTCCAAATTCATATTCATGTATTATCCGTTTTCTTCCATGTGATTTTCTAAAATCTAATCTAGCTATTTTTATTATTGATATCAAAAATATCTTACTGGTATGCTATTTTTGAAGGGGAGTAAATTTTTATTAAAAATGTGATTCAAGAAAGATAATAAGCTTAAGTGTGTGGAATATCAATGTGATCTAAAAAAATCCAGAGCATTCAATATCTTTCTCCTTGTGCAAAAGAATTTTGAAATTCAATGCACATGTGTAGGGGGGGGGGGGGGTATTTTCTAAAAAATGATATTTCCAAAGTGTTAATTGTTTTGATTTATATAAACACTTCTTTGATTGATTTTCAAAAGGTTTTATGGTTTTGATCTTAAATACCCAACAACCAACTACCTCACGATGATCAAAGAAGAAATAAGGTGGTAAGGTTAGGTATTATCCCATGATCCAACCAGAACAGGAGTGATCTACCCAGGAACATTCCATAGATAGAATAAAAGTCAATGTGAATGGGAATAATGTCAACTAAGGCATGAGCTATCATAGGAACAATTAGAACAAGATGATAGTAATGATGTCTTGGTAGACATTGAAGGGGTTGAAGAATGATAAAGAAATGTATGGATAAAGGGTGAAAAGAAAGAAGCCCTCCACAAAACTTAGGCAGAAACCTGGTCAATACATAATCTATCGAATATTGCAAAGATGATATTTGGTATTGAAGAAAGACATCATGAACCCAGTGATGCAATGCACAACCCTTCCCAGCCACTCAAGATTCTCTCAAAAGAATTATTGTTTCATTGTCACGGAGATTAAACGCATAATCTATTGACATCTCACTCCGAGATTGTTGATATTGAAAAGGTGGCAGTCTGCTCCAGCCTCCGATCACTAAAACCAAAAAGCACTTATTGAGTCTAGAGCCAAATGAGATCAAATAATAAATCTCACACAAGACATAAAACTACATTTGTATTAAACATCAATGATATAAAAAATACAAGAGTCACTTATATGTCTATGTGACATTGCATGTCTTAGTGACATTGCCGGAACATTCAAGAGTGATACTTAAATTAAGTATTTCACAATGATTGAATGGAAATCCTACCAGTGCTAACATCAAGCCAACGTTGAACGTATGTCACTAATTTGAAAATGATTGTTTAATGATTCAATTAGTGTTAACTAGTAATCTAAGTGATCTAGTAGTTATCGTGTTCTTTCTGAATTTGTTTTCGAAAAACACAAACAACATTTCCTTGATTCATTCAAGTGAAGTGTTGAATTACCAAGGTTACTTATGATGTCACAATATTGATGAGGGGAGATTGTTGTAATTAAAGATAGTAGTTGACTCTCATGCTTAAACCACACTTCACACATGACTTTACTATCAAATATTCAGGCGTAACAAGATTATGATTATGTTTGATGGTCATCAAATATAATCAGGGGGAAGAGAAGTGTTCTAGCTGAATATTTCGATAGAGCGCAACAATTAGGGAAATGTGTACATCCGGGACTTAATTGACTTTGGTGTATACAACATAGTGCAACAACTGAGGGGGAAGAAATGTGTACATCTGGGACTTAATTGACTTTGGTGTATACAACATCCGGGACTTAATTGACTTGGAGGTTATAGTTTCATTCTTCTATAAGTTGTTTGTGTGAAGTACGTGCATATGAATGGTTGTTTATTTGGGGGGAGCAATTGAGAGGAAGATACATTTATGTACAACAACATCTCTACCTTTCAGAATTAAGAACACCGTCATATTCATTCCTTCATATCTCATACTCAAAGTTTAAAGACACACTTCCACAACTCTGATAAATCAAAGAACTTCCTTAAATCATCAAGTTGTTGATCAAGATTAAAGTTCTACATGAGGGAGATTGTAAGCTGTCAAGAAAGTATGAGTATGTTGGTCAGAAGCTTTAAAAGACAAATCAAGATGGATTCAAGATAAAGAATGATGATATGAAAAGATCTCAAAGGCAAAGTCAAAAAGGAAAATGGAAAGATCATGATCAAGATCTCTAAAGCATGATTAGAACAAGACCACTATTACACAACAAGACTCAAGACAAACAAGCATTAAAGTTCAAAGATCAAAGTCATAAGAGAGATCTTAATGATCATCCTTTAGGGGGAGATTGTTATGAATAAGAAAATGATGACCATTAATGCAATCAAAGAGAGGTCTCAATGATCATCCCTTGGAGGAAGATTGTTAGGAATGATAAAAGTGATGATCTTATTAAGATAAAAGTCTTGTAATAAATAGAGAAATAATATTGTGTAATAGGTTAGGTGATAGGCTCGTGACTTAATAAAGTCACGAGACCCAACAAATAGCTAAAAGCTAAGAAACAAGAGCTCCTTGCTCTTCCTTGTAATTGGGTATAAATCCCCTTCACCACCTCATTAGTGAGGGGTGTGTCTTCTAATCTCATTCTAATCTTTTCTCTAATCCTCCTCCTCCCACTTTCTCTCTCTACTTTCTAATCTTTCTCTTTCTAAAATAAACATACATACAACACCTAAACACACACTTTATTGCTTATTGATCCTAAATTCAAGACCTATCAGAACCAAGTGAAACTTTAACTAATAACTCACAAACACATGTTGAGCAACAGAAAATAAAAAGGACTAATGAACCTATGATTCCTTCTACAGGAGTAAAAGATACCTCTGCATCTAGTAGGTCAAAGCCTAGGAGCAATACAAAGAAAGATGGGACCTTGCCAGCTAAGAGTGACATGAAGAAAGTAGAAGCCCATTCTAGGAATAATAAGTCTAGTGTAAAACAAAAGAATCGTGTTGTTTCTAGTATTAGCTTTAAGCGTATTGTACTTAATTCAAATTCTACTTCTGTCTGCCAAACTTGTCACAAATGCTTAATGTCTTTTAATCATGATAAATGTGTTGTGAGATCTTTGAAGTTTGTTAAGAAATCCCTTGTCAACAAGGTTTGGAGAGTCAAGCAAGTTAAGCAAGTGTGGTAGGCAACTGGAAAGTTGTTTACCAATGTCGGATTTCAGTAGCATCCCACTGGTAGGAAATTCACTTTAGGATAACAGTGCCCGTTAATTAGGTTTACTGAATCTAAAGTAGTACCCGCAACACAACCTGAAAGCGTTAGTACCCGTAAAATTGTGATAACTAAGAGATTAAGTAACACTTCTCATAAACCATTAACTAGGTATCAGCGTAAAAACAAACAGGAAAAAGAAATTTCCACTGATAATCCCACTACAACTGTCACACAGTCAATTAATAATTGTGTGAAACTTTTTGTCTATGCTAACCAACAGGAACCCAACAGAAATTAGGGATCCAACGTACCAAACTCTCCATACTCGTCTGTTTTCAAATACAGGTCGTACAGATCGTCTTGTGGTATTTGGACTCAGGCTATTCAAAACATATGACCGGGGATCGCTCACGGCTCAGGAATTTCGTGAAAAAAGTTCATCTGGACAGTTAGATTCAGGAATGACCATTTTGGTGCTATCATGGGTTATGAAGATTACGTTATTGGTGACAGTGTGATCTCTAGAGTATACTATGTGGAAGGACTGGGATACAATCTTTTTTCTGTCAGACAATTTTACGATTTAGATCTTGAAGTCGCATTCCATAAACACTCATGTCATGTCAGGGATGTTAATGGTGTTGATTTAATCAAAGGCAATCGTGGCAGTAATCTATACACCGTTTCTGTTGAAGACATGATGAAGTCCTCTCCTATCTGCTTATTATCCAAGGCCTCAAAGAACAAATCATGGTTGTGGCATCGTTGGTTAAATTACTTAAACTTCGGTACCCATTAATGATCTTGCTTGAAAAGATTTGGTAAGAGGCTTACCTAGATTGGAGTTTGAGAAAGATCATCTTTACTCGGCTTGTCAACTTGGAAAAAGCCAGAAATATTCACACAAAACCAAAACTGAAAACACCAACTTGGAAGTTCTTAATACCCTTCATATGGATTTATATGGACCAATGCGAGTGCAAATAATTAATGGGAAGAAATAAATCTTAGTCATCGTTGATGACTATTCAAGGTTTACTTGGGTTAAGTTTTTGAGATCAAAAGATGAAACCCTAGAGTTCGTCATCAAATTTCTGAAGCAAATACAAGTTAGTCTCAACAAAACTGTCCGATATATCCGTACAGATAATGGCACATAATTTGTTAATAAAGTTCTGACTGAATATTATGAAAGTGTTGACATTTTTCACCAAAAATCAGTTCCGAGGACTCCACAGCAGTACGGCGTTGTCGAAAGATGAAACCGTACTCTTGTGGAGGCTGCTAGGACAATGCTGATATTTTCTAAGGCTCTGATGTTTCTATGGGCGGAAGTTGTTGCTACTGCTTGTGATGAGGTGTTATTTTATACACTTTTTCAAGGTCATTTAACCCCCTAAATCGTGCATTTATGCCCAAAATAGGTACTTAATCATTCCTTTTCAGGTATTTATCATTTGGAAGGCATTTGTAGGAAATACACGTGACTTGGGATCATTTGGAGAAGAAACGGACAAGACTACGGACCTACACCAAAATCTCTTGATGATTATGCTTACAAAGCGTGGAGACGGCGTCGCAAGCATAAAGCGATGCCGTTATGATTTACGAAGCAATGACATCAGTACATTAGGGATGCCGTCAGAACATGGATGACCTAAAGGAACTATAGAAGATTACGAGATTAAGAATACCATTTAACGCACGCGTGAAGTACCAGATATTGTTTTGGTCATAACTCCTTCATACGAACTCGGATTTTGACGATTCAACAGCTCACGCGTTCAAAATGAGAAAATCTACAACTACGTATAAAATGTCACGCTGATGGCATTACATGTTATTGGTGACGCCATCGGGAAGGTCGGTTAGGGTTTTGCCTATAAATACAACCTCATAACTTCGTTTTTATCAAGCCCCCAACCCTAAGTCTGATTCTAGGGTTTGGGCAGGTGTTTTTCCAACAACTTAGAAGACCTAATTCAATCCATAAACATCTTGTAATGGTTTGATTATCATATCTATCTTAATTCATGTCTTCAATTCCTTTTGTTGATTATGATTTCTCTTGCTTGAGTATGCTTGGCTAATTCATCTAGTATTTATTTGGGAATGCATGAACCTTGTCATTAATTGATTAGATCTTGTTGTTTGTGACAGATTCAATGAGTCTAATTGATTATAGTTTATAATTCTTGTTTCCTATTGCTTCTTGTTGATGGATGTGTGCGTTAGGCTCTAGAAAACCAGCTTTTGTCTGTATCGCTGTTGATATGTCTAGGGAAACGTGATTGTGTAGAAAGGATACCATGGGTAACAGTCTTCATACTACCTTACCCCTTATATGGTTGATCCCTCTTAAGATATTTCAATTGCATGTAATATACTCTTAGGGGCCTTGTAATAGTCTTCATACTACCTTACTTGTGCATTGCCCTAACGGAATATTACATAGACGGCGGGTTCGTGTAATCCGTTCATGAATTAGGAAATACTTACACATTACATCTCAAGTGTGACAAAGCAATAGGTAGAATTGGATAGCTAGCAAGGAGTAGTGCATCCCAGGTGAATACGCTTCATTGTATAATTGTTATTTAGTTTATTAGTAATTAATTAGCTTAAAACCAAAACCTCTCTAAAACCAGAATTTACTTGCTTTCATTAAATATAAAAACACAAAAAGAATCTTCCTTCAACCCTTAGACCTTAGTGAACATTCGATCCGGCCTTCACAGTGCTATTCCCCTAGAGAACGATAACAACCCCCGAGCCTTGCCTATACTACACTACAACGGTTAGGTACACTGCCTAGGGAGTTGTAAAACTTCTTGTAGAAGTCCCTTACGACAACCGCAACAAGTTTTTGGCGCCGCTGCCGGGGAATAGCGTAGGTTTCGGATTCTATCTAGCTTAGGTCTACTCACAAGATTCCTATCAAGTGAGATTTAATTTCTTGTCAAGTAGCTTTCTTTTAGTCTATCTCTTCTTTATGTAGTTGTTCGTAAATATGTCATTCGTCACCATGGCGGATGAAATCACACTTGAGTCGTTAACAGAAGAACAATTTGAGTGCTTCATAGAATATTACCATGAAAATTATCTGAAAGATTTTAAAAGCGACTTAGAGAATATTGAGGAAATATGTAAGATGATGAATGGTGGAGTAGAATATCCTCACATACAAAATACCTCATCTAGTGAAATTAAAGAACTTTGGCATTTTTATGGCTTTTATTTGGCAAAATCCCGGGTAATTTAATGTACAATTTAGCAAATATCAGAGACCCTTAGGAAAAGTGACCAATTGCATCAAACTTTTGAGAAGAGCTCTATATCAATGACCCATAAGTTAGATGACATGATAGAGTTGCCTAAGTCACAACATAAGAGAACATATAACAAGGATTTAGAATGTGAGATAGTTATGGTAAAGATGCCTAAGTATATGGCATGGTTAGATGATGAGCCCATAGGTGATCTAGATACAATGGAGGATAAGGTGGATAATCCGATCCCACAATGCACCTTATAACTCCTCCCATCAATTGAGTTATACACATCGCCCACGACTCACCCGAAAGAAGTAGAAGAGACTATAGGAATCTCAATCGAGGTAGAACCTTTGGACCACACAAAACTAGAGGACTTAGGCTTGAATACTTGTAATCACAATACTACTCTTAGTTCTAAGAGATTTCCTAGTGTTGATGAGCCAGAGCCTTAATTTTACCCAATTTTTCACCCTTAGATGTGAATCTAGGAGACAAAAGAGGAACTGGTCCACCCATCAACCCATATAGTCCGGGTAGTTTTAGGATGAAGGTAGTAAAACCCTTGACTATTCATACACCACCTTCACCCCCACGTGGCATACCTCCATCAAAATAGTGTGTATCGCTACTATCACCTGCACTTGACCTCAAGTGTAGGGGAGACCCACCTTTTATGTTAGGAACATAGAAGTGTCGATCACTTCCATAGATAAACAATCGTTAGCTCGTTAAGTAATTTTTGAAAACTTACATAGTTAGTTAGCTAAGTCCCATGGATAAACCTATGCAAGCCCAAGCCCACGTGCCATGTAGAAGTATTTATACACCTCTCCATGCCTTGGAGAGGTGGTTGGTTGGTTGTATGTTTCATTTTTCACTTAATGCATTTCATGTTCTTTACTTTCTCTCACTAGAAAATACATCCTTCCTTCCCACTTTCTCTCTTTAGTTCTTGTTTGTATTTCAAAGATTACTCATATTCTACAATTGGTATCAAGAGCCATAGAGTGGTGTGTTTAGTTTTTGTGTTTATTTTTTTTGTTCGTGTGATATTGCCAAAATTCGTCCTTTCTCTTTATTTTTTTACCTTGGTAAATTTGATCTAGTATCTTTAGGATATAGGTGTACAAGCTTTGAATTTAGAAAACTTTCGAAAGAACAAAATCTTGATTTAAAATTTTTTGGCTTAAAAACCTTAAAGTTCTTATTTTTCTTGTTCCTATAGGTTTAGTAACACTAGTTGTACAAGTATTTTTGCATAACAACCATCAAAAAGGTGTCTTTTGTGTTTTAAATTTTTTAGGTTTTGAAATAGTGTAAGTCGAACAACTGAAGTAGAACAAATGAAGTCGAATAATTAGAACCGAACAACTAACTTTAGTTGGAACTGAACAACTGACTTTAGTTTGAATCGAACAACTGAACCGAACAACTGACTTTAGCTGGAACTGAACAACTAAACCGAACAACTGACTTTAGTTGGAACCGAACAACTGAACCGAACAACTGAACCGAACAACTCAAGTTTTCAAATTATACGGTTTATTTCTTGGACTTGTAAAATCCCGTGAAACATTAACTTGTTTTTCCTAGTTTGTCAAGAATTGTAAAATCTCGTGTAGTTTAAAGAATTAAAACACTAAAAGGACAACTTAATTAAACACAATTTCTTTCTACCACCGTCCGATCAAACAAGTAATCTTTTAACATACAAATTTCTTAATGACGACTCTGGCTGACAAAGCAATTCTTTCGGGTGCTGACAATCGTCCACCTATGTTGGAAAAGGATATAACTCCCCTTCAAATAAAGATCTGTCATTATCAAAAACTTTTTCCGTTTATTCCGTGATTTATTTTGAAAGAGCGTTTTAAAAGATTATTTAATAGCACTTTCTCCCCTTCGAACAATGACCCGTTTTATATTTAAAGAGTTGTAGTCATTGTTTGAGTGGTCGATTTATCTTTTTAAATATTTTTGTGATTACCGAAAACACTAATTCTTTTGAAAGACAACACTTTTTACCGTATGAAGAAGAATTCTCTTCTTTTGAAAAATTAATGCACTGACACATACACTTATTTTATAAAAAAAACTCGGGTTATGTAGCAAAGTATACACAAACCTTTTGCATGAACATCAAGTAGTTCATGCCCGAGAAAATTAATTTCCCGCTAAGAGGTCAAGTTATCTATTTGACGATATACTTGCCTTTAACATGATGACCAAGTTACAGACTAAAATAACTTCAAGCCATTAACATGTTTTAAAAGCATTTAGAACTTATGCTCGAACTTTATTTACAGCCTCGTGTCATTATTGAATGACATTTTTAAGGCCCCTAAATATTATCGATTACAAAAGATATGACATTAACCGTATTTTTGTATTTTTCTTGATCTTTTTAATTTTGTATTTGCTTTTTGGGTTTTATATTTTTGTATTTTCTTTTTATAAAATTTTCAAAAAAATGAAAAATATTTTTGTGTTTTTCTGATTTAAATAATTTACATAGGATACAAGAAGAGTGTCTACCAATACTCTTCGTCATTTTCTGTAAGACTTTTTAATGTTTCCGGAGAGATACTTTCATTCCAAGCCGGCTGAGTAGAAATTTAAATCTTTCCCTGTCAATGCTTTGGTGAAGATGTCTGCCAACTGATATTCTGTCTTGACAAAATAGAGCTCAACCACACCATTCTTCACTTGCTCTTTGATGAAGTGATATCTGACATCAATGTATTTGGATCTTGAGTGTTGGACATTGCTGCAGCAGAGAGCAATAACACTTTTGTTATCACAATACAGAGGCATTTTGTTGAATGTAAACCGATAGTCTGTCAGATGAGATCTCGTCCATAGGATTTGAGCACATCATCGAGACAGGGCAATGTATTATGCCTCTGTAGTTGAGATAGTAGTGCTCTTTTGTTTCTTCAAAGACCAGCTGACTAATCTGTCGCCCAAGAACTATGCACTATCAGAGGTACTTCTTCTAGTGTCTTGACACCCGACATGATCAACATCTGCCTAAGTTATTAGTGCAATACCGGTGTCCTTTGAATACCAAAGACCCATATTTATGGTTCCTTGCAGGTATCGAAAGACTCGTTTTACCGTATGTAGGTGCTTTTTGATGGGCTTTTCCTAATACCGGGCACACATGCAGACCGCAAATACTAGATCAGGTCTACTGGATGTAAGATATGAGTAGGGTTAAATTGTATCCCTTGTAGATCTTCATCCAGTTTGGTTCTCTCCACCATTAGAGTATCAACCGGGTCACTAAATAAGCCTCTAGGACTTTGAGAAATTTGTAATCCAAGAAAGAAAGACATTTTGCCTATCATTGACATCTTAAATTTTGAACTTATTATATCAGCAAAAGTGTCACAAAGAGCAAGATCAGTAGAAGCTAAAATAATATCGTCTACGTAAATTTATACCAGTTGGATATCTTTGCCTTATTTCCTTATGAATAATGTATGATCGACAACACCTTTAGAGAATTTCTAGGAGAGTAGAAACTTTGAAAGTAGATCGTACCAAGCGCGTGGAGCTTGTTTTAACCCATAGAGAGCCTTCTTCAGTCTGTACACGTAGTTGGGATGATCTTGATCTACAAACCCCTCTGGTTGACTGACGTAGACCACTTCTTGTAGCACACCATTTAAGAATGCAGTCTTGACATCCATTTGGTAGACTGTCATTTTCTTGTGGGCAGCATTTTCAATGAAGACTCCGATGGCCTCAATCTGTGCAACCAATGTGAATGATTCTTCGAAATCAATTCCTTCCTCCTGACAAAAATCTTTAGCTACCAACCTAGCCTTGTTTTTCAATACGCCCCCAAATTCATCTAACTTAACCTTGAATATCCACTTAAGGTTAATTAGCATGATATAATTTAGACGAGGTACTAGCTCCCAGACTTGAGCTTGGATAAATTTAATTTGCGTTTGCTTATGATTGCATGAAACCTAGTTGTTTATCTTGTATTATTGCTTTCTGTTAATGATGTGCACGTTAGGCTCTAGAAAACTAGCTTTTAGTTGGCATAGCAAAGACGTTTTAAGGAAACCAACTAGGTTATTTGGATGCCCCACAATATGTCATCATACTACCTTGCCATTTGGAGATTGCGAAACGAGTAGTTAAGCGTTTAACGTATTTAAATACTTACAAGTTCCATTACGATGGTGACGGTAGATAAAAACAAGAGATGATAACTAGGGAGTATAACATGATTAGTGAACACTATTTGGTTATAAACCATAAGAGTTTTCATCACATATACTTACTCTGCAATAAGTATAGAATTAGGAGTAGGTTTAGTTTAATCAAACCCCCTCAAACCTAGATTTTTACCTGCCTTTCATATAATATATAAAAATACAAAAATACTCTTTTCGTCATCTTAAACCTCAGTGACCATAACAAATCAAGCTAGCCCAAACTATTCCCCTAGAGAATGATAATAACCCCCCGAGTCTTGCCTATACTACATTACAACGGTTAGGTACACTACATAGGAGGGTTTTAAAACTTTGGTTTAAAATCACCCGTACATCAGATAGTTCAAGATGTTCCAAAGGCAGCGGTGCTGCCTTCTTGGCTAGTGTTGCACTGATAGAGAGGTACATTTACAACTTACTTATGGAATAGCCATAGTATACCTGCTATTATCTGTCCTTATGATGTCTTAATGAGCAATAGCCAATGGCAAAGTAGGCTCAGCCTCATAGGATTTTAGACTTAGATGTAAATCATCAGGAAGTGGAAGCAAAACTCATGCAAAACAAAATGATTGTGAGCAGCTGGAAGTTGTATCCCAAGAGCTCTGTTCATGTCTTGGACTTAACGAATGGGAAAACTGTGTATATGTTTGTGGACAAGGTCTATCCTATCCGGGCTACACTGCTTGAACGGATGTTACGCCACAGGCTCACAGTTCCACCCTCATACTGTCGGGATGTTGTTGTTGCTGGGAATGTTATTCAGACAGTTCAAGCTGGCTTACGAGAATCCTATGAGTGTCTTGCATCTGTTCCTATGTAAGTTTGTGTTTTAGTTGATATTTGTTTTCAATAGTTTCGTAAGTCTTATTCTTTAAAAAAAAATAGTTAGTTTTATTGATAGTATAGTGTTGTATAACTTTGGTGTTAGTGCTTGCACTGCACGACAAATGGTTTTCAGCTCACCATGGCTAACAGCCAAGAAAGAGTCTGGCTCACCATTGCAAACGGCTTTGGTGTGTATCTCAAATCCGTTGATGGTTGCCAGGTTACCAAAACCTGGATGGTATTCATTTTCCATATTCCTGTTGGGATGAAAAATGGCTAGTCCAGGAGCAAACGGCTCTTGGTAAAGACTTCTCAAATCCGTTTATAGTTGACAATTTACTAAAAATTATATGGTTTTCAACTCACAATTAAGGAATTATAGTTATATTCTAGAATTATCTCATTAATATAGGAATGAGATAAATTAGGAAGAGATTGATGTATATCTCTTACGTGATTTTAGTTTTCTTGTTGACCAATTTAGGGTTTCTTCTCTATAAAAGAAACCTTTAGCATTAGGGTTTTGTACCGATTACAAGTCACAAAAACAATTCATTATCAATAGAAAGATCCATAGAGGATCATTGTTCTTATTTGTTCTTCTGTATATTACATTGTTTAGTTTCCGCCTAAACAAGTATTAGAGTCTCTCACGTATATACTTGTGATTACATAAGTATTATACAACCACATAGGCTAGAAGATCTATCTAGTACCAGATCCTAACAAGTGGTATCAGAGCCTGGAGAGAGCCTCTGATAAAGAAGAATCACTCGTTACCACAACAAAACTTTGTTTCTCTAACCGATTAACTATGTCAGAATCCATGCCTACTATACCTACTCAGTCAACATTCACTTATCCTAACCCTAATCCATCTGCTTCACCTTCATTTACTCAAGATGATACCTCAGACTCTTTCATACCTGAACCCACACAACCAATACCTTCATTCACTCAAACTGCTTTCTCACAACCTGTTTTCTCACAACCAATACCTACATTCACTCAACCTGCACATACAAAACACATACAAAACACAAATACAAGCATATTTTTGCCATTTTTGGTCTGTTTTGGGTTTAATTAGGTTATTTTAAGCATAAATGGATATGTGTATTCTACACTTATCAGTAACCCAAGAAATAAGCTATTTATGTTTTTAGAGAGAAAAGTTTAAGGCTTTTTGTTAAAAATAAGCCTAAAAAATAAGCTGTTAAAAATGAGCAGACCAGATCTGGTTTTTTTAATGAGTTTAAGAAAACAAGAAAGGACCAAAACAACTCATAAAAATAGAGAAAAAAACTGTTATCACACAGAATTTGAGAAACAACACAGAAAAAGAATTCACGGCTTTTTCGGAATAAGCCTACAAAAATAAGCCTAAATAAGCAGAAAATAAGCTGAAACAGCCCACGAACACAACACACAATACAAGACACAACCTGGTTAGCTCTTGA
>BQNB010115341.1:0-21578 GCA_026074375.1 Tanacetum coccineum
AAATACCTCTTCAACAAGAAAGATGCCAAAGCAAGATTGCTTAGATGGGTCTTACTTCTCTATGAATTTGATTTTAAAGTGATTGATACCAAAGGAGCTAAAAATTATGCAGTCGATCACCTCTCTCGTATTGAAAACCCGTATGAGAATGTTTTTTATCCTAAGGAGATTAATGAAACCTTTCCTCTTAAAACATTGAATCCGTTGACTTCTCATGATAATCAAAGTACCCCGTGGTTTGCCGATATAGCAAATTACCACGCGGGGAATTTTCTAATCAAAGGAATGTCAACTCAACAAAAGAGAAAGTTTTTCAAGGATGTAAAGCATTACTTTTGGGATGATCCTTACCTTTTTAGACATATATGTGCGGATCAAATCATCTGTAGATGTGTATTTGGCCAAGAAGCTCTTGAAATTCTCAAGGCTTGTCATGAAGGACCCACCGGGGGCCATCACAGTGCCAACATCACAGCTCAGAAAGTATTTAATGCCGGTTTCTTTTGGCCTACAATTTATAAGGATTCTTACGAATTGATTAAATCTTGTGATGCATGTCAAAGATAAGGCAAGATTTTACATCGAGATGAGATGTCTCAAAATGCGATCCAAGTTTGTGAAATTTTTGATGTTTGGGGTATCGATTTTATGGGACCTTTTCTGTCGTCTAGAGGAAACAAATATATTCTAGTAGCCGTCGATTATCTTTACAAATGGGTTGAAGCTAAGGCGCTCCCCACCAACGATGCTAGAGTAGTTGTTAAGTTCTTAAAATCCCTTTTCTCCCGATTCGGTGCTCCTAGAGCAATTATAAGCTATCGAGGGACCTATTTTTGTAACGATAAGTTTGCAAGAGTCATGTCAAAATATGGTGTCACCCATCGTCTTTCGACTCCTTACCACCCTCAAACGAGTGGTCAAGTTGAAGTCACGAATCGAGGTCTCAAAAGAATTTTGGAGAGGACGGTCAGAGAAAACCATGCCTCATGGGCTGACAAACTAGATGATGCATTATGGGCTTTTAGGACCGCTTATAAGACTCTAATTGGATGCACTCTATACAAGTTAGTCTATGGAAAAGCGTGTCACTTACCTGTCGAACTAGAACACAAGGCATATTGGGCTCTTAAGCATGCCAACTTCGATCTCAAGACCACGGGTGATCATCGAAAGCTCTAACTCAATGAACTTAACGAGCTTCGTGATCAAGCTTATGAGAATTCGCTAATATACAAGGAGAAGACAAAGAAACTTCACGATTCTAAGATAAAGAATCGAATCTTCAATGTTGGTGATCAAGTTTTGCTTTTCAACTCTCGATTAAAGATTTTCTCTGGAAAGCTCAAGTCCCGATGGTCCGGTCCTTTCACTATTACCGAAGTTTTTTCTTATGGCACAGCCAAATTGTCTCATCCCGATGGTTCTAATTTCAAAGTCAATTGCCACCGTCTTAAGCATTACTATGGAGGGGATACACCACCATTGGTTATCCCGGATCTCCAAACTTTCCCTAAGGATAACTAAATTCGGGGATCGAGTCGAGCTTGCGACTCGGTGAACAAAAACAAGCCGCGTCGTGGGAGTTCACCCCATGCTTATCCTTTCTATCTTCTTTCTATTTTCTTAACTAATGTGTTGTGTTGAGAGAGGCTTGTACTCTTTCCAATTTCTCGATGTTTGTTGTGATTTTGTAGGATCGAACCAACAAATTTTTGAAGCCTCTCGTGTCCGGTTGATTTATCCCGTTCAACTCGAGCTTTTCATCCTTTGTTCGTAATTAGTTTGGGGAGATCCATATCCTTTCATCATTATCGATTAACGTCTATCTTTGCATACCTCATAAATGGCTTAGATTTTCGTAGAACCGACCTTAAAACATTGAGGACAATGTTTTGTTTTAGTTTGGGGAGGGAATCTATCGATTTGATATTACCTGCTTATTGTTTTGTTCTCACGTACCCGTTTTCCCACAAAAATAGCAAAAATTTTAAAATTTTAAGTTCTTATTTGTTATATAAAAAAATGTTAAGACACGAATGTAGGTTTTCCGTTGGTAAGAATAAGAAGTAATTTTTGACCCGATCGTACGTGTAGAGTTCTAGCTTTCTCCCTTAACAATTAATGATGATAGTTTGTGCTAGTCTCATGTAGACTTTAAACATGCTAGACTTGAAATCATTAGTAAAAGAAAACTTGTGCTAATCTCAAGTAGATTTTAAATATGCCGAGTTGGAATTTATATAGGCTAAGTATTTGCGAATTTCAATTGCAAAGAATAAGAAATGATAGTGTTGAGTATGAATTAGGATGCTAAACAAAGTTTATTTGGAAAACTTAAAGGCTTATAAGAATAACTTGTGGTTTTTCTTCCCCGAAGTTCTTTAAATGATTAATAATACGTGTTCTCTTTAATTTTTACAAATTAGAGTTTTACTCTTAAAAGTCTAATCAACATATTCAGAGAAAAAGCTTTATCGATGATAATAGCTAATCATTTGTAAATAAGAATTTTAGTTCAAGTTTATACTTTGGTTTTCTAAAACGAAATTTTTCTATTTGCAAAAATAATTATTAAAAAAAATGCAAGTTATAAATCCTTAGTGTTAATAATTAATATACAAACTCCATCGCAATAAAGTACATGGGCATTTGTCGGTTCGCTCCTGATGTGACATCGAAAGAAAGGATGGAGGTTGTATATTTAGGGTTGGTATCATAATAAGTACACGAGCTCTTGTCGGAGGCGTGGCCGATGTGTCGTCAAAAGAAAAGTGATACCGATTCCTAGCCTAATAATGTAAATAGAAATAATAATGTTGCAAAGTTAGAAAATAAATAGTAAAAGTTTCATTTTCTAAAACCAAGGTATTCTTTTGAACTAAGGTTTGCAAAAGTCTACAAGGCTTTTTCATCGGAAGTTCATGCGTTTCGATTAGTATTCTCCGGATGGGGTGTCAAAAGCCTTAGCACTTACCCGATGACGGTGGGATTGCTAGAGAAGAAAGTCATTCATGGGACAAGTGAACCAACGATGTCTTAGCTAAGGAGGTTTTTGTTTGCTTTGAGATGTGATCTTGCTAAGTGATTAACATATTAGCTCAAAAGGCCCATGTGTAAAGCTTGGTCGGATTTCAACTATTATATGTGGATTTAATGGTTTAAATTAATTTGAACACACGCTCTTAATATATGATTTATGTCGGGAAGAGGAATTCCAAGTTTGTAATTATAAAGTAGTCTTATGCTCTTAGTTCGTAATTAGCATTGATCTTATTTTTAAGCTTAGCATGGGAGAAGTGAAAAATCGGGGATGATGAAGTTATCTTTTAGACACTTAATTGTGCTTTTTATTCTATGATCCTAAAAGTTACCAATGAGGTAATGAAAACAATACATTATGTCAACACAAATTTGTGTAGTTAGGTAGGAATTATCAAGAAAAATCATAAAAAGAGAAAAATCTTAGGAAAATGGGATTCGGGTGTTTTATAACTTGTGATCTCTTATTTCTTCAACAAGCTATTTGCTACTTTCAAAGGTTTTAGTTTGGGTTTTTTTGAGGTATTTGGTTATAAGGCATGTGATATTGCGTGAGGACACACAATCGTTTAGTTTGGGGAATTTTGATAAGTGTAAAATACACATATCCATTTATGCCTAAAATAACCCAAATAAACCCAAAACAGACCAAAAATGGCAAAAATATGCTTGTATTTGTGTTTTGTGTGTGCAGGTACGGATAAGTCAAAAATCACGAGAAAACAGTCAAAAGCGGGCAAGCACGGGGACCGAGAAATCAACGAGAGTACATACGCGAAGCTGAAGAGTACAAAGCCTTAGCACTTTTCCTTATATAAACCTTCTCCAAAGGCCCTTCTTGCAGTTATCGAAGTTATTTATAACTTGAGAGTAGGAAAAGAAAGAAAGGCCAAATGTGCAATCTTCCCAAAGATAAACAGTTTTAACTGTCGAAGAAGGGCGGGAAACAATTTGACTATTCACCGTCTTCCCAATCTTCACTCCCATGGAAAATCACGGGCAAATGAATAATTGAAAGTACGGAAGACAATTCAAGGTCTCTCTTACAAGATGGCAGGGATAATTTAGTCTAATCAAGGGGATACTTATCCTAGCTCAAGCTCAATGCCACATCAATCAATGAAAGAAGCAAATAGTGGTGGGTTTTTGTGCTAATTTACTCACAAAACTTATCACAAAGCACATCAAGAGAATGACACGCTGGCAATCCTCAGGTGTCCACATCTTGATCAAACGGCCACAATTGATGATCAAATGATTGAAGAAATGAATGGCAGAGATTAAAAGTTTGGAGAGCAAGGCAAGAGGTCCTAGAAGCTTCAGCTTGGCACTATAAAAAGACCTCACTTCTCACACACATCATCTAGGTTTTAGTGTAGTTCGCTTTTTTAGTTTCTATTAATTTTTAGCTTAAATTTCGTAATTTTTTTTTCAAGTATTGTAATCAGCTTCTTTAATTAATGAAATTCAGTTTTTAGTGTTTTAAATCTCATTTTCTAAGCTCTCATTTAAAGTCATAAGCTCTCTTAATAAGCCAAAATTATCTCAATAAGCTCATATTAAGCTCTTTCAGTCTATAAGCTGAAATAGAGCTGTTTGAATTCGATATTAATCTTATCTAAACCTTAAATCAGTTAAACCTATTATGGATCTTATTGTATTTGAGCTTTTGGAAGGGGATCTTACCTTGGAAGAGATCCCAGACTAATTCGCTAGCTTATTCATAAGATAGAGAGCATTGTAGCTGCTTTATTGGTTCTTTTGTTTAGTAAAGGATCAAGTGAGTTTCTCTTTCATCTTCTTTAATTCAGTTTAAATTGGTTAGTTTTAGTTTAATATTGCTTATTTGCTTATTCTCTTGCTTATTAGTGTTTAAATGACTTTTCTAATGCTATTTAGTTGTTTGTCCTCATCTGTTTTTGCTTAAATAGTTATAGATCATTAGTTATTAGATTCTGTCATAAAAACTTATAAAATCCAAAAATATTAGTTTAAATAGTTTAGATCTTAGATTAAGGCTTAATCAGTTGTTTAATCATGATTGTTAAGTTTGTTTTAAGCTAGTTTTTATCTGGTATTTAGTATTTGTTCATTAGATTTCTCTTTAAAAGCTTTTCTCAAATCTGTCATAATGGTTAAGTAGTGTTTGGTTTAGTGCACTCTTAATTTTACACTAGCAGTACTAACATAAGTTAGTACTGCTGAACCTTTGCACTACCAGTACTAACTTCCAAGTTAGTACTGCTTTCACAAGTTAGTACTGTTAGCTTAGATTTTGGCTAATTCAGTAGTATTAAGTTTAGCTATAGCTTATTATGAATTTAGCTTTAGTTTTCATTTTCTAGCTTATTTCATAGCTTAATTTTGTTCTTAAAAATCAAATTGCATCAGCAGTACTTTCACTTGAAAGTACTGCTGAACTTTTACACTACCAGTACTAACCTTAGTTAGTACTGCTGTGTTCTTAGCTTAATTTAGATAGGTTATTTTAGGACTTAGTTTATCAAATTCAGTAGGATTTAAGTTTTCATATAGCTTAATACATTTTAAGTCTTAATTTGCAATTTCTAGCTTATTTCCTTAGTTTAATTTAGCTGTCAAAAGTCATAAAAACCTGAAAATTCCAAAAACAGTAGGAACTTAAGTAGAGTCTAAATTTGTTAATTCAGCCTTTAAGTCTAGATTTTATAGCTTATTTAGATGGATAATAAGTAGTTTGGTAAGTCCTGAAAGTTTTAGAGTCTAGCTTAGCTTTTTAAGCCTTTAAGGTCATTTGGATTTAGTGCTCTCTTACTTATTTCCTGAGTTTGCTTAGTTCATGCTTAATTTCAGTAGTTTAAAAGCACTTCTAGCTTTAATTTCTTTTCATTTTTAGAAAAAGCACATCATAAGCTTCCTAGATCACTTTTCCTTTCTAAATTTAAGCTTTAATTGAGCTCACAATCGCTGTTTTAGTAAAACATAGGCCAAACCCCTAGTTTCTGTAACAGCTTATTAATAAGCTCTTTTTAGAGCTTATCTTTGAGTTTCAGACTATAGTGCTTTTGTTAAAGTTGTTCCCACTAGCTCCCTCTACAACTTTGCTTCTTTGAGTTTTTCATTTAAAAGCCTACTCTTTTTTCAAAGTTCATCTTAATTCAGGCGCTTAGCTTGTTATCGGGTAGATACTCGGGTAGATAGTGTAACTTTTCATCTTAGTTGTTTGCAGTTAGTGCCCCCGACAGTAAGTGTTTTTCCCCATTAGTCCTTTTCCTTTTTTGCATCATTAGTCCATTGAGTTAAGTTTTTAATCGTTTATTTAGTTTTAATTAATAATTAGGGTTAAGTTTTAATTAGTTCAATTAAACTTTTATAAAAAGACAAAAATTAGGGCTTTTATTTTTAATAAATTTTCGGCAATGTTTCTTTATTTAGTAAAATTTTAGTTTACATTTTTAGGGATTTAAAATTTGTCTACTTGCTTATTTGTCATTATTTGTTTTTTTTATTAGTAGTAATAGCTTATCCAAAATATCTTTGCTTCATTCAAATCAGAATCCGAACCTAAACGTGGTTTCAATTTCACTAGTCGTTGGGAAGACGGGGTGATCATATTACTAGGTTAAACATACGACAGTTTTATTATTATATTATATATATTTTTGAGAGTGAATTTTATCAAGGGTAACTTGGTAATTTTCTTAATTCCTCTTTTAAAAAGTATTATATTTTATATATTTTTCGTGTGTAAAACTACGAATCAGTTATGAATAGATTTTTGGGATTAACCATCCCCGTTCGGGTGTTAGCTATCACAGGGCTAAAACGGGAACGTATTACCATGTCGAACAAAAGATGTTGCGGGTTAGGGAACTCATCACGGGCAAGGTAGGCCATTTGATTTGGTCTATTCCTTACACGTCAAGCACCAGTGTCATGAACTTAGAGCAGGTAATTCCATTTAAATGATGTCTGCATTGTTGCATTTTCATACACTTGAGAAATCTTGTGGTCCTACAATCTATGATTTATCAAACCTATGCATTCCAACCAAATTATTGTTGCGTTTTAAAGCAATGTTTTTCAGGGGATCAGTAAGCACGAGTTGCAAAGGGGATACATTGGTGTTTTTGATATGGTATATGCATTAAGATTTGTAGCATCTAAATTTTTATAAACTGTTATGGGCTAGAAATCATGTATTTTGAACAAGTGACAAATGAAAGCTTCGGCTTATGTAACAAGTCCTTTGATAAATCCAATGTATTCAGTTTTAAATGACTTGTTTGTCGTTTCTATTCATACATCTTGTGTATTGATCTATGAAAGTAACACGCCCCGACCCGTATTCCGCTGCGACCCAATAGTTGGGTGTTTACAATTTACGGCAAGTTTTGGGATTCCGTAGTTTTGATATTCCTGTCAAGATTAGAAAAAAACAAATTGTGATAGATATAAACAACGACTATAAGTGATTAAAACAAGGTTTTAACGAGTTTTGGGTATTTCCGGCAAGATTTGTAGGTTTCTGGTAAGTTGACTGTAACATTTCTCAAATTCAGGTCATTTTACGACTCCTATTAAATTGTCACTATTTATTTTGATCCGATACGCGTTTACTTTTAATTTTGCTTTAGAGCTAAATCGCGTAGACTAGAAATAACCATTTAATGTAAACGACCATCAAATAAATTAAGGTCCACATCCACCAAGTAATAAATAATTATTAAGAAGATAATTATTAACTTTGCGTGTTTTATTTTTATTGGTCACGTAAAAGGGTTACGTTTCGCAATAAAATACATTTGGACATACCCCGGAAATACCTAGACTTACCTAGACTCAAACCAATACCCACTTTGAAACCTTAAACACAAAAATTAAATCAATTTTGTATTGTGACCCATCAAGGGCCGGTTAACACACCAAACACACCTAGAAAATCTCCTAATGATTCCTCAAGTACTTGTACATCTCCTAGTTAATTAATATGTGTCCTTAATGTCTCCACTAACCCATTACACATTGGATAATAACCAATGAACCCTCCCTTGCCCCTTTAGGTCACGGCAACATGCATGTATTAGTACAAATCCTTAAGATTTCTAGTATCTAACCAAATCTTGTACAAATATACTCTAATTAAGACATGTACTTGAGTGGTTTAACAAAACAAGTGTAGTAACTAGGAAAACTTCAAAAACCACCTCCTCAGGTACGATTTTGGTTCCGGTTTGGGTTGTTTAGTGAAACTAGGAGAGTTAACTAGCTCTATGGCTATAAATATACATCACACTTAAATTAACACTCTTACAAACTTACACTCACTCAAAACCATAAATTCCTATATACTCTCTTCCTTAGGTTCGAGTTTCAAACCGAATCAAACCTCCCTGATTCATTCGCAACCTACAAACATTCCATACAAGTTTATAAATGAGTTTACACGAGCTCGGGTTGGCATTTACAAAGTATTGGAAGCTTGGGATTTGGTTATTGATCGCGTTTTACACACGTGGATTGCCACATTACTCGCATACCCTTAAACAAGGCGCTAGGACCTTTGTAAGTCACATTCAAACTCATGACAATCGTATTATGCGTATTCTTTTCGTAATGACTAGCTTATGGGTCAAATGTATGTATGTATAGCACTAGCTTGAGAACACGCATGATAAATGAATTAAGGACGCATGATGCGTATTATGAATACACTTAACAAAACTGGTGTGGCGGTAAAATATAAAGAACGAGGTAACGTGTTTAATCAAAAATAGGTTTTGAAATCCATCGTTATGAGAAAACACCATACGTATAAACTCCCCCTTAACGGAAAAACACGAACCAATGGCTTGGAACGGGTATACACGACTTAAACAAATGTTTGCATGGGTAACACGACTAGTGTATAGGGGCTAACAAACGAAATACAATTGCTAAGACTATTTTCGAATCCTATATATGGTTAGAGAAACCAATAGACCTCTCACGATCCAACATGCCATGTTCGGGCCCAACCGGCCCAACGACCTATTAGTGAAGGCTCACATATATTTAAGCTCCCTATGATGTTATCATGGGCTTATATGAAACATGAACCCGTAGGAAAGAATCAAATGTTTAAGAAAACTTACGGGCCACAAGCGGGCCCAATAAGGCCGAACAAGCCCAACAGGCCCAACAGTAGGACCCACGAAGTGGTAATAAGCTACTACAAGTATTAAGGGTGAATACACGCTTATTGAAACTTATATAGGCCCTTATACCCTTTAAAAACCAAACGAACCTTAATGGACCTTGGTACGAAAGAGTTGGAGAAGTGGCTTACAAGCTTGAACTTCCAGAAGAGTTGAGCAGAGTTCATAATACGTTTCATGTATCTAATCTGAAAAAGTGTCATGCCGACGAACCATTAGCCGTTCCGTTGGATGGACTTCATCTGGATGACAAGCTTCATTTTGTTGAGGAACCGGTAGAAATAGTGGGCCGTGAAGTTAAACGGTTGAAGCGAAGTCGGATCCCATTAGTCAAAGTTCGATGGAACTCCAAGAGAGGTCCTGAGTTCACTTGGGAACGTGAAGACCAATTCAAGAAGAAATACCCACACCTCTTCATCAAGACCGCATCGTCGTCAAGTGCTGCATTGTGAGCCTTGAGGACAAGGCTCGTTTAACGGGGGAAGTCTATAACACCCTGTGTTTTCAAGTCATTGACGACGTCGATAAATGTACTATTTATTTTTAGTGTTGTACGCGTTTGCTTGTAATTTCATGAATTAAGTTTAAATCGCGTAAACTAAAAATTAGCGTTCAATGTAAACGGGCATCAAACAATTAAATGTTTACATCAAGCAAGGGTTATATAATTATTTTGAGAATAATTATTAACTTTGTTCATTTTATTTTTATCGATGACGCATAAATGTATACTGTTTCGGCGAAAAAAAATCTGCGTTATACGGCACTCATAGCACTGACTGGTGCCCGGAAACCACCAAAACTTTTCTACGCTTCAACAAATACCCACATTTATACCCAATACACAAAAATTAGTCAACAACATCACACATGTCTTATATTTGCCGAAATTTATGGCCATTGATTCAAAGATATAAGAAAAATCTCTTCCACTTTGGTCAAATGTGCAACATACCTCATTAAAGCCTACCCATACCTTGTCTATTTGACCAAGACTATGACCATGACTCCTTAAAACCCTCAACATGTTCCTTTGACTAGATCTATATCATATATACATGCATTGCTAGTAAGAGAACATATACACATAAACACTTAACTAGAAAATCAAACAAAACCTCCTTTTTCCTCTCTATATGCTACGGCATCAAGCAAGCACTCAACCAAATCCATATCAATTTTTATACAACCCATACACACTTATACACATCTATCCTAAGCACATTCTAAGGTATTCCACCATTTGATCACCATTTACAAGTATTACTCCAAGAAAAAGGAAGCTAGGGTTTTTGTTAAGTTAAACAAGGGTTTTTTATTTGTGCAATCTTTGGTTTTATGTGGCTAAACAAGGTATTAGCACTTTGCTTATCATCATCATCCATACTCATAAGGTAGTTACTTGAAACTCTTTATGTATCTTATAATTTTCATTTTTATGCATAGATTATTCATTTTAGCTTAAATCACCATTTAAGGATTATTAACATGTAAAAAGAAAGTTTTTATTCGTTGTCAATCATAATGTACACTTTTTATATACCATTATGATGTTAATGACATCATGTTAAAATGGTCACACAAGTGATTTACAACTCTTGGTTTAAACATGAAAATGATATATGGTTAATTAGGGTTCTTTTTATAGTTTCATAATATGTTTCACAGATAAAGAAATACCAGAACACATGTTTAATATTAAATATTGACTCATATTAATAGTTTCTTGAACACATCAAATCAAAGTTAGCTTGGAGTTAGAAATACACTTGTACACACTTGGTTTATGTATATATGAGTTCTCATGGAACAAAACTAGTGATTTATTGGGGATTTTTCTAAATACACAGTTATGGTTTTATTATTAAAGGATAAAAGATACTTGTAATATTGGCGACCAAGGTACAATAAAAAGGCGACTCAGCGGACAATAGATAACATGTAATATATATGATAAATATAAAGTATAAGTTTACGTGGTAAACGTCATAAGTGAAAACAAGAAACAATGACGTAATTTTGGACTAAATAACTATCACAAGACATTACTGTCCAAAATTCGAAATTTAACATATCCAATTTTATATTTTTATAAGAAGAATACATGTCAAGAAGATTCCCGAAAAGGTAAAGAAACCTGTTAAACGGATTAATAACGAAAAAGTTACGTCTTGAAAAACAGAGTTATACGTTAATGAACGAAAGTCTTAATGAATTTTTTTATACAAAAACATTTTAAAAAATAATTATAAACAGCAAGTGTGATAATACTTTAAACAAAATAGACATATTTTTGGGATTCCAAAATGATAAGAAACGTATTATTAATTAATAACGAACGAGTTATGAATTTCGCCGAGTTACGACGAATTAATAATCTTGTAAATAAAACTATATTTATAAAAGTTACTATTCATGACAGAAAGTTATATTTTTTATTGTAAACCTCCCTAAAATTATAGAACTTTTCAAATACAGAACGTCCTCGAAAGAATCGTTAAAAACGGAGCTATAACGAATAAAATACGACATTTACGGGTTTTACGACAACAAATACAAATTTTATAAAACTCATGTCGTTTTATGGAACATAAAAGTTACTGTTCGTTACAGGGACCCTAATATTGAAAAATGTCAAAAATCATAACCGTCCTTAATATCCGACAAGATTGCATAAAAACGCGAGAATCGGGTTTAAAACGCGAAAGTTACGCCAGTTTTGCTAAAACGGTAATTATAAACGTTTTAACTTATTAAACACAATTTTACCAAAACCATTAGTTGGTGATTGAGCTATATAGAATATTATGTGGTTATCAAAGTACTATATTACTGAGGAGTCATTAATTAGGCCTCTCGGATGCGTGTATCCGACGATGTTTTGTTGATTTACGATTTCAAGTGTCCCCAACTCCGTCTTACGTCATGACCATGACCTATTTAATTATGATAGCCGCGAACGATGATATACGATGTAACAACCTATTGGATTATATTCAATGTTATTGATTAAAGTACTCGGTACTTATACGACCGAAATTTAAATAGGTGTGCATCTGATCCGATTTTGGCGGTGACGCCTATTTGTGATAACACGTTGGTATTGCTCACTTTTGCCTCTTGGAGATTTTTGTTTAGGTGTTCACGCCGCAACGGACATGTTTATGTGTTAAATACAAGCCTATGGTAGCTGTCTAGATTATGTCTGTGCAAATTGAGTATTCTTCATAATAGCATATTTAACCTTATCTGAGTGGCTGAGTGAATTTAAAATCAAACACTATCCCTTTGTGAGGTGCTATGTTATAAGTCTATGCCTGAAAAGTTATCTAAAATGCAAACTCTTATAAAAATCCAAATTTTCTCCATGTCACGACAAATGATTTTATTTTTTGTATCCATTGCTTGAGGGCAAGCATTAAGCTAAGTGTGGAGGGAATTGATAACGCCCAAATTATACATATTTCTATGGCGTTATTTATGTATATTTGATCATTTCTCGTGAACTTTTCGTACTTAATTAGCTTGAATTGCTTATAGGTTCACTTGAAGACACTACAAACCAAGCTCAAGAAACTATACACTTTGGAGGCGAATACAAGAAAAATAAAGATTTCTAGCTAAAGTTCAAGATGTGCGCCGCACTTTCCTTTGAAGCCAAAACCGCCGCACTTGTAATATTGTGCGTCATACTTTCTCTCAAAGTCTAAAGAATTAAAGTCTAATAAAAGCACCTGCATTAACTCCTCAAAACCGCCACACTTATTTGTAAGTGCGCCGCACTTCCAGTAAAACTATTAAATGCTATCGCACTAATAACCAAAGTCCATCGCACTTTTTCCTAAGTGTGCCGCACTTTTCATCCAAACTTGCCTATAAATTAAGGATGAATTTTCATCCTCAAAGCATTCCAAATTCAAATTTCAATCCATTCACAAACCATCTCCCACACACACATATTTCCTCCTTTCACTAAAACGCCAAGAAACACCTCTACCTTTGAAGAAAAAAAGATCTAAGGATCAAGAATGAATACGGTTACCTACTTAGTTATTAAAATAATGGAAGTTTATGTAAAGTCTACTTTTGTTATGAATTCCTTAGCAATGAGAGGCTAAATATCTCATGACTACTCGGTGATGTTATGATAATGAATAAGCGTTTGGTATGATTTTGATCTCATTAATCTCAAGCTTATGTTTCACCCCTATTATATCTTATCTTGTCGGTTTTGCTTATCAACTAAGATTATATAATAATATCAGTATAGGTCAAAAGACCTGTTATGATCTATATGGTCTTAAAGATTTGTCTATGGTTTTTATTGTTTGTGTTGAGAAATCCACTTTGGTAAATTGATAAACAAAATAGTTTTGATATAATAAGTTAGCTGGATCATTTGAGTGATACATCTGGTCTAGCCAACTGAATATAAGTCGTAAGTTAATTTGTGAAAACGGTTTTTGACGAGAAATCCTTTTTATAAGTTAAAAGTTCCATCTTCGAGGTCTAAATCATTACAACTACTTATAAATTATTCTCAACTATCTGAGTAGTCATCTTTATTATCACTGGGTAAAACAAAAGTTATTTTCAAAATTGTTAAAGTCTATTTTCCTTCTAATTATTTGAACACTACTCAAATCCCTGTGGACGACCTGGTCTTACCTAAAAAAGATTATACTACATATGTGGGTTATACTTTTACCCGTGTGTTTCCTTATAATAAAATTGGTATTTTCAGTCATTATAAATTTAAAGCTTTTGAAACACATCGCTTCCAAATACACAAACTCATATAATCAATATGACATAATTCATGATTAAGCAACAATTAGCATAATCACTAATCACCTTGATGCTTATATTTTTATGGAAAAATGACCAAAAAAACATTCTCTTTGGGATTGCATACACGTGCTTCTAATCTGTAACTTGTTGGAACAATTACTTGAACCTGAACGTACACCGAATCAAAGGACTTAAGTCAAGAAACAAAGAGTTCTTCGATCAAAGAAACAATCACCTCAACACTACCCCGAGAGTTGCCTTATCCGCCAAATTCTCAACATCATTTACTTTCATCACTTTCTGGATATTTATCAAAATTACCGATCAATTAGATGATGAACCATGGTGGGCGGCCGACCGTGTTGTCGCTCCGACTCCCGGTTCCGCAATCACTATTCCTAAAACCGCAAATGAATTTGCCATTAAAGGTAACCACTTTGAATCTTGTCAAAAAGGAAAACCAATTTGACAAGTTAGAAACCATGTTAGCCTTTAATTTTTATATAAGTCGAACTAGAATGTTATCGGTATTTATTAGTCGTAATTAGTCTTGTTAAGTAATAGGCTAGTCGGGTTCAACGGGCTTGGATTGTAATCTAATATTGTCCATGTTTCGGGCTCAAAGCCCAAGAAAAGCCAAGCCCGGCCCAAGTTAGAAAGCCCACATGCCACTCATGGCTCAAGGGTATAAATAGAACCCTCTCCACACATGGAGAGGGTGTTGGTTACCATTTGCATAGTTTTATGTATGTGTAATCTTCCACCTCTCTAGTTTTCTCTCTAATAAATCTTCCAACTTTTCTTTCTATCTTTCTAGCCTTTTTGCTTATTGGTATAGCTTATGTTGTGAAATGGATTAAGCTTAAGGGATAACAGTAACTCAATGCAGGCTCCTAACTTTTAAATTCTTCCTGTACAATACTCTTTATATATAAAAATAAATAAAATAAACTCTCAGTGACTCTTTATGTACAATCATATTAAACTTCCTGAGGAAAATCCAATAATGCAAACTTGACATGTAAATCGATTTTACCATCATCCATCACCAACTTAGCCGCAGTCACCAACCAATGGCCTGGCATATTATGAGACCCGCGACTCACCTCTTTAATATCCACATACTTTCTCATTTTAGTAGACCAGATTGGCACTGGTGGGCCGTCAGGATACACCCCCGAGTTCAATGTAGCTGGAAGCTGCTTCGGTGCATCAACAACTGACCTATGCCTGAAAGTAAAAGTAGAACTCAAGTTCGTGAAGATACTGGACTTTCAGCCCATTGATGGTGCACCAGCCCATTCAGTGGGGTCGATTCTTAGATTTGGCTAGTTTCTAGTGATAAAACACTTGAGAGAGAATATTCTAGAGAGCAAATGTTTCTTTGTAAATGGAAAAATAATGACTAGCTACCCTCTTCCAAAGTTGGAAGAGCATATATATAGTACTTACAATATACCGGGTATTTATACCCGACTTAAAACCGAAAAACGTACTATTAACTATGAAACTACGAGCTATAATAAACAGTAAAATACACGGGGTGACCGAGTCTTTTTCTAATATCTAACACTCCGAGTAATTACTGCTTCAATGCGCTTTATTTCAATTTGCATGTCTTGTCGGTTAGCAAGCATGCAATTATATAATTTTGTACGCTTAATGATAAGCGCCTTGTTTTGAATAATATTGTAACGCCTTCGATGGAGTTGTGTACATTCTAGACGATTTTTATAATGACACGATCTCTTTTATCGAGACCCGTTAGACAATATGTGTCTTGATTTGACCAGTGTGACCACCGATGATTTTTGAATTAATTGTTGCTTTAAAATTTTCCAAATGCGCCCGAGGTCGTGTGGCCATAATGTGAGAACATGTGAATTCATTCGAGAATGACATCTTTCACTCATTGCAAGTGAAATGGGGACGAATAAAGCGATTAAAGCGCCGAGACGTCGCTTCCTAAAGGAGGGGAGAATGTGACAACCATTAATTTTTAGAACTTCAAATGACTATTTTACCCTTTGACTTTTCGGGTTGACTCGACTTTTGACTTTTTATTTTCAAGTAAAAACAATTATCGCATAACTGATAATTTTTTGAAACTTATTTTAATAATAAATCATAATTATTATTACATTATTCTCATTATAAATTTTCTTTCTTCAAACTAATTCTGTTTGAAAACGGGAACAACATGTACCAACGCGTAAATAATTATAATATATTTATTTAATTATCGCAATTTATTTAATAAAAATGTTTAATAAAATATTTTACATTTTATTTCGTAAACGTTTATTAAAAACATGAATATTCAAATTAAAGTTTATTCTCACGGGCAACCATTACCCGTGATGCCCTAGAATTTTCAAATAAATAACAAATATTTTAAATAAACATTTTAAAACATTTGTGAAAAATGGCCAAGTAAATACTTATTTTCAGGACAAGGGTAAAGAAATGGTAGAAGAACCTTTGAAGATGAAGAAGAAAAATCAAATCAGTTTTGATGAACAAGAAGCTATAAGATTACAAGCTGAATTTGATAAAGAGGAGAGACTTGCAAGGGAAAAAGATGAAGCCAATGTTGCTTTAACTAAAGAATGGAATGATATTCAGGCTAAGATTGATGTTGATTGTCAATTGGCTCAAATATTGCAAGCTCAAGAGCAAGAAGAATTGACTGATGATGAAAAGGCAAGATTGTTTGTACAATTCTTAGAGCAAAGAAGAAAACATTTTGCAGCTAAGAGAGTAGAAGAGAAAAGGAACATACCTCTAACAAGAGCTCAACAAAGGAGTATCATGTGTACTTATTTGAAAAACATGGAAGGATGGAAGCCCAAAAGTTTGAAGAGCAAGTTCTTTGCCAATATTCAAGAATTGTTTGACAAAGCTATCAAAAGGGTAAACACCTTTGTTGACTACAGAACTGAGGTAGAAGAGAGTTCCAAGAAAGCAGAAGTGATGGAAGAGAGTTCCAAGAATGCTGAAGCAGAGATAGCACAAGAAAGCAGTTCAAAGAGAGCAGGAGAAGCTCTGGAACAAGAAAGCTCTAAAAAAGCAAAAACTAGAAGAAGACAAAGAGTATGAAGAGCTTAAACAATGTTTAAAAATAATTCCAGATGATGGAGACGATGTAACTATTGATGCTACACCTTTATCTACCAAATCTCCAACCATTGTTGACTACAAGATCTACAAAGAAAGGAAGAAACGCTATTTCTAAATTATTAGAGCAGATGGTAATTCTCAGATGTATTTAACTTTTGGAAAGATGCTTAAAAACTTTAACAGAGAAGACTTAGAAGTTCTTTGGGGCATAGTTAAAGCTAGATTTAAGAAGACAGATCCAGTGAATTACATGGATAATTTCTTACTTCTTAATTTGAAGACCATGTTTGAACATCATGTTGAAGATAGTGTATGGAAGAATCAACAAGGATTAGTTAAAAGTTGTTTTAAATTGGAAGCTTTATGATTCCTTGGGGATTTCATTTGTTAACAAAGCATCCAACTTTAATATCTGTTGTTGAAAAATGTATGGGTAAAATGTGTTTAATTACACATACCTTTTACCTTTAAAAAACAAGCTAAAATAACCAAACACGACTTAAAATGCCAAATATAATGCTTGTTTTGCAATAGTTTGTGCAGAAAGAATAACTAAGAAAAGGACGAAAAACAAGAGCCAAAACGACAAACCGTACCGGAATGGAAAAGACTGCTAAAGACAAAGCCAATATCGAAGCCGGAAAGTCAATCAAGTCAAAAAGTCAACATAAACGTCCCACTAGTCAACAGTCAAGTAAACCCAAGGCAAAAACCCCGAGGCCAGAGTCAAGAAATATAATTTTAGGGACTGAAATTGGTAACCCAAAACTTATATTTAAAAACAAGAAAAGAGGAGAAATGAAGAAGAAGGGCCCAAATTGCCATTTTGTGGCAAAGCCTATATACCACAAGGCCCAAATAGCTGCCCAACTCCCCATAACTTTGTACCACCCAAGGACGTGGTGCAAAGAGTTATATAACCCTTGGGGACTTGTTTTGCCAAGTTCCCCCAAAAAGAATGTAACCACAAGGACCTACGGTGAAATAAAACATATAACCATGAAGGGCTAACTTTGCCAATCCCCCAAACCCACACTCTGTTATACCCTCAAACAACCTTTCCCGCCCAAATTTCCCCCCAACACAATCACGGGTTCTCCACCCTGTTTTTTACCCTGCGTTTCTTCCCCACCTCCATGGATAATCACCTCCCCCCTCCTCCACTAACTTTCCCACCAAAAACCACACCTTTCCATGTTGGCAATCCTACTTTTCACATAAAAGTTGGCCGAATCAATGGCTGTGATTAATCCAAAGAAGCACAATGGCAATGGATGGCTTGGATTTACTCATGGAAGTCTCTCACAAAAGAAACACAAGAAGAAGAAGCTGAAGACATAGATTTTAGTATAAATAGGGTCTTAGTGATAGTAGAAAAAGGGTGTAGCTTATTCTTAGTTAATTACTTTTTAATTCAGTCAAATTATGTTAGTTTATGCTTTATCGACAGCATTTGTTTTTGAAGTCTTTTGTACTCCTTTTAATCATTAATGAAGCATTGAAGTTTTTAACATTTATACCCGTGTTTAGAAATTATTGTCAAACAACTCTAAATTATCTTTACATATGATAAATAAGCTTCTATAAGCTCTTGTAGCAGCTTATTAAACTTATAAAACTTAAAACTCTCAGGTTATATAGTTTTATAAGTTTTTTTATTTAAAAAAATCAAGATAAGCCATTTGGAAGATAACTAAATTTGGAAGAGCTTATTGGCTTATTCACTTGGCTTATTTATAAGCCAGAGCTTGAAGCTGAAAGCCTTATGGTTAAAAATCCTTGTAAAAGCTTTGGACAAAGGTAATTACATTTTACTCTTTTAAATCTCAATTTTTAGATTTCAAGCTATGTCTGTTTTAGCTTGTTTAGACTGCTTATTGCCAGCCTTAATTGTTCATTAAGTGAGTAATGCTTATTTTCCTTTCTTTTAGAAGTGCAAAGTAGAAACAACAGCCCTTTACAGTAGAAAAATCCATTTCAGAAGTAAGGGGTGTTTTGGCATAACCTTAAAAACGGTCAAAAAGGGTAAACATGGTTGAGGGTATTTGGATCAACTAGCTTAAGTTTTAACATTTTAAGCTGTTTTTAGTATGTGTTTAGTTTAAAAATGGTGTTTCAAAGTTTTTACATCCATTGTTAAATCTGTGAGAATTTTAGGAAATCCCCAAGTGCTTATTTAGTTAAGCACTTGTGGGTTTGAGTTTAAGCATCAAAAGAGTGTGTTTTGTGTGTCTAAAAAAGGCTGTCAAAAGCCTTTTGTCTTTTGACTTTGGTAAGTCAAAGTTTACCCAAGTCTTTCTGTCACAGTTTTTAAAATCCAAAGGACCCTTTTTCACCATCAAAAATAAGCAAGTAAAAACAGATTTTTATAAGCTGAAAATTGTGCACAAGCCCCTTGCTATAATACTCCATCTTTTAAGCTTATTTTAATTGTTTTTAAGAGCTTATTTGACAGCTTTTAGCAAGCTGTCAAATAAGCTACTAAAGCTAAGCTTAAAATCTCCCCTGGTGCAAAGGGGAGATTTTAAGCCCTTTTTTCTTTGTCTTGTTGAGTTCTAAAGTCCAAGTTTTTGGCTTATTCTAAGAGTTTATAAGCTCTTAGATAAGCCCTCAAAGTTTCAGGGCTTAATAAGCTTATTTGTGTGCTTAATTTTAAGCCCAAACATGCCCTTTGGCTGTTTTTAGTTTAACTTAGGCATAGGGGTTGCTTATTTTTGACTTTGGCTTATTGAGCTTATTCCATAAGCTCAAATTGTTTCCCTAATAGTTTTTCAGGTTAAGTTAATAGTTAGTTTGCTTAATTCTTTTTTTAGCTTATTTGAATGCGCCACCTTAAGCAATTTAGCCTTTAAGCTTTGTTATAAAGCATTTCTGCATGATAAGCTCCCTAACAGCTTAATTGAGTCTATAGCATTTCTTCTCTTTTTAGCTATTTTGTTTGTTTATATCCCTTAGCTTATTCAATCCTTAGTCCTAGCTTATTTCGACCCTAAGTCCAAAAGGACTTAGCATTTTCTAGCTTTAAGCCCATTATAAGCTATTCTGTCACTTTATAGCTTATTTTCAAGCTTATTTAGTGCTTTTCGTAAAAAGTTGTAGAAGACAAAGTTGTTAAGCCCCACGAGCTTAACAACTTTGCTTCTTTGAGTTTTCGAAAAAAAAGGGGAAAGACAATTGGTCCGGGTGAGCAAGACTCGAACCCGGGACCAATCGATACAATCCCCCTTTTGTAACACTCCTTACCACTGCGCCCTTGGGTCTTTTTCGTTAAAGACTCAAGGGGTTTAATGTATAAGGGTGTTTTGGCTTAGAAGCTTATAAACTGAATAAGCTTATTTTCGGGCTTATTTGTTAAGCAACTCTTGTTTTTTTTATTTTTCGTAGGATCCTTATAGTGTAAAGTATTTTTAGAAAAAAATTCAGAATTTTTCGAAATAGTTTAATATTTTTTATGATTTAATTTAGTTAAAAGTTTATTTAATTCATAAAAAATACAAAAATTATCAAAAAAATATTTTGCTTTTTTAGAAAATTTTCTTTTGTCATATAGTTTGTAGGAAAAATACAAAAATTTTCGTAGGGTCATTTTTACAACTTTTCCTTTTTTAAAGAACGGTCCGGGTGCGGGATTTTGTTTTGACTCGTTTTTGGGTCAAACGAACTCCGTTTTCGGTCTAGTCTTTTTCATTCTTCGTTATTTGATCCCTAGAGTAGTTTAGAAGCAAAAATTTCTTCGTAGGGTTATTTTTAAAGATTTTAGGTTTTTCCCCCTTTTGTTCGGGATTCCGGTGCCTTCGTCTTCTATTAAATTTTCGTATTTCTAGGAGATTTTCTTAAACATTTAGTCCATTATATCTATTTTATGACTCTTCACTTCCCAAACTCATTCCTCCTTCAAACTCAAATCTTCGATCGTATCGACTTACCATTCCAAGTCCTCGTTTGTGGGATAAACGAACCCGGGAAAGCTCTAAACTACTTCTCGGTTTACTGATCGTGTTGATTTTTCACTTAGATGTATATTTATATTTTTAATCATATATAATATAATATAATTTAGTTAAACTCAACCAATCAATTTTTGGCGCCGCTGCCGGGGAGGCTGTGCAACCGTTTATCGTTACGTTGATCAATTGTTTTTGAAATTGTGAATATTTTCTTTTATTATAAAAATATAAAAAAGTACAAAAATATTTTTCATTTCTTTTTAGTATAATTATCAGTATAAAAACCAAAGAAAAAACCAAAAACATAAAAACATTGTCCATAAAAAAAAATTCACAAATTGGTAAAACACCAAAATATAATATTCTCAACTGAGGTATTATCATAATAAGTTCCGGTGAACTTGTTGGTTCCCAATTCGAACAAAAGATTTAAAAACTTGCCTTTTGTGTCTCTTACGACGTACGGCTCACCTTTAATTGATAAACAAACTATAAAGTGGGTATA
>BQNB010115342.1:0-21578 GCA_026074375.1 Tanacetum coccineum
AAATTAATTCAGAAAAATACAAAAAATAGTTTTTAAATTTAGAATAAATATCTTTAGGTTTACAAATTTTAAAAACATTTTTATCATTTTTAGATTTTTCCTTAATTGTTTTTGCATTTTAATTAGAAAAACCAAGTCCAAATCTTTTTTCATTCAAACAACGAATATCAAACTGACTCTCGACTTTCCAATTCACTCCTCGTTGGGGATTAACGACCCGGGAATATCATATACTACTTCCGATTTCATTGATTTTCTTGATAATTATCCTTATTATATATTTATAAGTATTATATATTTATTTATATATTTTAAAGGTTAGTTTCAAAACAATCAACACCCTATGATTATTTCGCACAAAATCGCACCTAGAATCAATCATAACATACACATGGATTTGTTTTAAGCAAAACTGAATTGGCACTAGCTTAAGCATACCCTAAGCATCAAAAGCCCCATGGTTAATTGCTCTTAATCACAACTTGATATATAAGAACACTGATTCGATTTCAAATTATTTTGGGTGATTAAGAGCATAATACACTAATTCCCTTGAACCCCATACTGTTTAGATGATAAGGAACTGAAACGCCCCTTTTCCGACTCTAGATTTGACCAAGAATTAAAACTTTTACTCATACGCATGACCCGAAAATGATCTTGTGTCATTATTTTATAAACTGAACAAAATCAAATACCATTCACTTCTTAAAAGTATTACTAAATGAAACTAGACTCAATTATCTTTGAAACGGCAAGTGGCACGCCTTCTAACTCCTTACGGTTTAGTTTTTACGACTAAAACAAGAATGACCAAAAACTGCAGACATGGATACGCCATATCCATGAAAATGGATACGCTGTATTCACTTTAAACCTTCAATACGCCGTATACATACCTTGGATACGCCGTATTGAACCAACAGACCCAAAACCTGCAGAAACATGTACGAGAAACCCCTTTTTGACCCAAAACCTGACTTTCGGAACTCTATGCTTTACAAGGACTTCCAGAATATATTAACATAACATATAACTTCATTTACAAATACATTTGTGGACTAAATGTCCCATAAACACGTGCCTCATGGGGTTCGCCAAACACCCCGTTTTGACCCATTTGCATACACCTTAACAACCTACTAAACCAATGACTCTTACCCATTATACAACCCACATTTACATGACACTTGACATTTGACAACGTTCATTAACAAACCATTAAGACACATGGGAGTTCAACTTTGATTCAAGCTCGTCATCTACCTTAACTACTTGTCTAATATCGACAAGTACTTCCACACCGATGCTATAATCCACGCATTACCTTCTTTGCTTGAGCCTCAAGTCCAAGCTAAATTAGCAACAATCATCATCATCATCCTTGCTTGTATCTTGAGGGAATGATTTAGCTAGACTTGTCTCTTGAATTGGGACCCTTAAACACCATCACATGATCATCACTAGTTGTCCTTTTCCCTCATTTTCTCTTTTTGGTTCATCACACAGAGAACACCAACATAATATTCTTTGTCTGGAATATTTAGGAAGAGTCCAGATATTTGATGGGTGGAAGTTTACCACCTTGACAACTTTGGTCCCTTAAGGCCTTAAGTCCTCTTTTCTTATATTTTGGCCGACTAAACCAATACGTCGTATCCATACTCATGGATACGCTGTATCCGTGCTAGACTATCAATACTCCGTATTCATTAACCTGGATATACCATATCCACTTCGTATATCAATACGCTGTATTCAACCTTATCCAATACGGCATATTTGTCCTGACAAATCAATACTTAAAACCCTTAGTACATTCAAACTAATAAAGTCATAGCCAACTTAGCCAATGGCCTTTTCGTAAATAAATACTTAAAACTGGTTTCGGGGTGTTACAGGAACGAGTTTGTAGCTTTACCTTTTGATTGAAAAAACACACTTTGATTCTTGTTCTTGGTGGACGCGCTTTGAGTGAGGAGCAAAAGTTTTTGTTAGTTTTTGATAAATAAACTCAAACCGCTCCACTTGGTTTGTTATTTTAAAAGTTTGGTCTTCAGGTACAAACAGTCCCAGGGGTTTGAATTGATTTTCATTTTCATTTGACAACATTCCTAAGGCTTAAATAACTATGTAAAATAGCACTATAGGTCCTTGTAGTTTTAAACCTAAAAACCACTAAGTGAAAAATTACATTTAAGTCCCTAAAGATTATAACAATAACATCTAAAGCCCTTGGAGATAAAATAAATTAACTCTCCTTCAAATTGTGATCCGTGATGTTAAATTTTTAACCGTTAATCCCGAGACTTATTTGAAAAGAACGTTTTAAAAGATTATTTGATAGCACTTTCTCCCCCTCGAAGAAAGACCCGTATTCTATTTAAAGAGTTGTAGTCTTTGTTTGAGCGGTCGAATTATCCTTTAAATCTTTTTGTGATTACTGAGAAGCTTATTCATGTTTTAAGACAACACATTTCCAGTGATTAACCCGAACGTGATTTGGAAAATCGGTATTTATTAGAAAAACTATTTGAGTTAAAAAGAAGATTTCACTTTGATAACGCCTTAATTATACATGTTTTAGGCGGCATTATTGTATATATTACTATCATTTCTCATGAAATTTTGATACTTAATAGTATGAAATATGTGCAGGTTCACTTGAAGATAGTCCAAGCTCAAAAGTGCTCAAAGTACAAGTGTTTACGCCTTATGGAAGTCTAGCTAGAAGATGATAAAGAATAAAGACCAAAAATTAGACCAAGTATGACGCACTTCTCCACAAGTACGCCGCACTTCAGCTTGGAGTTAATGAAAACAATAAATACATGAAGTACGACGCACTTTTGTATTTGTGCGCCGTACTTCTTCCATGCATTAATGATTTTAACTGATAAAAGGCAAACTACGCCGCACTTTTTATAAAGTGCGTCACACTTCACCCTTCGACCAGCCTATAAATAGAGATGAACTTTACCCCATTTCACACACACTTCTAACAAATCATCTCCAACAATTCTCTATCCTTCCTTGGTGTTTTAAGCATGAAATTCTAGTAATAAGAACATCAAGAAGACGGGTTTTATAAGTATTAGAATAAACAAGGTAAAATAGATTCGATATTTGTAATCAGGTACTTTTGATACATTATCGATCCGAATCTCGTATGTTTCTCATTACTCTCTTTATCCTTGTTATTATGAACTCCGTAGCCATGAGAGGCTAAACCTCTTATGACTACTCGGTTATGTTAATATAATAAAGAATCGTTTGGTATTATTATGATCTTATTAATCTCAAGTTTATATTAAAATCCTATCGTATTTGATGTTGTTAAGTTTGATTATATGCGCATAATGGTATAGGTCGAAAGACCCACTGTGTACTATATAGTTTTTTAGATTTGTCCACGATCTTTATCATTTTGTTGGAGAAATCCGCTTATGTTAATTGGTAAACAAAATAAATTTGATATAATAGTAACTTGGTTAATTGTGTGACACACTTGATTAAGTTAAACTAATGTAAGTCTTGAGTTAAAATAGTTAATTTATGAAAACGTTTTTTGACAAGAAAACTTTTTCATAAGTTAAGAATAAAATCGAAGATCATAATCATCACCATCGCTACTAAGTTATATGGAACTATCCGAGCAGTCATATCTCTTTATCATTGAATTCAACCGTTATCATTTACTTGTTATTTTACTTGAAAAGTTATTGTAATTTGTTTTAACTCTTGTAATAATACGCACATAACCAAATCCCTGTGATGACCTGTTCTTTTCCTAGAAATTTAACTACAAACGTAGTTATACTTATACCGTGTGTTGGTCTAAAAATCACTAATATCAGTATTATAAATTTATAGTTTTCACAACACATCAAAGTTTTTAACGTCGTTGCCGGGGATTTTAAACTGTTCTATAATCATTCCTTAGTAATTAAAACAAATATTAATCGCTTTTTCCAAAAAAATCATTATGCTCGCAATCTGTGACTTTCGTTGCAGAAAGTGCACTGCACTTTCTGCAGTCAAACATTTTTTCCTAAAAATGTTCCTCAAAATCTATATCCAATAGTTCACTTTGGATGCATACACATGCTTCAAATTCTGAACTTGTCGAACCATTATCTGAACCTGAAAGAACCTTGAATCATAGACTTCGTCGACGAAACAGGTGAGTCCCATTTGAACGAAGGGACGAACGACAAGAACACCCAAGAGTAATCTATCCACCTGTCCTTGATATTACCTATTTTTGTCACTTTCTAAACATTCTTGAAAATCACAACCTTATAGATGATGAACCCATGTGGGCAGCTGACAGCGTTGTCGACCCGACTCCCGGTCTAGCAATCACCATACCTGAAACTGCAAATGAATTCGCCATTAAAGGTAATCGCTTGACTCTAGTCAAAGGAAACCAATTCGATGGTAAAATTAAAACCGATCCTCACAAACACATTCACGAATTTCTCGGTGTATGTGATATGTTCAAATACGGAGAAACCAAAAATGAAGTCGTCCGCCTAATGATGTTTCCCCTATCACTCACGGGTGAAGCAAAAACTTGGTTGGATGAACTCAACGAAGGAACCATTGAATCCTGGGATGAAATTCGAACCGCCTTTATAAGTTGATTATTTCCCTAAGCTCTATTCGATCGACTCCTCGGAGAAATCCGAGCATTTTCCCAACATGAACATGAAACTATAACCAATGGTGGGCTTCGTATGAAAGAAATGCTCAAAAATTGCCACGGACACAATTTAACCAAAGGCAATATCATTAAAATCTTTTATCACGGCCTTAACGAAACAACCCAAGAAGCTCTAAACGCCGCAGCTGGCGGTATCTTTCTTTACAAAACACCAAATCAAGCCTATTAACTTCTCGAAGACAAAGTCTTACTTAAACTTTATTGGGTCAAAAACCAAAAACTGAAAACCTCTCTTAAGAAAATTGTAGCTTGTGCTGATGAAGACAACAATAATTTCAATACTAATAAAATTATGGCAAGAATGGATGCCATTACCATGTAAAATTGATGCTCAGTACAAAGAAATCCAATCTCATGCCAAATGCAATCACGGTGGAGGTAATCACTCAACGGCATATTGTAACGATGATGACATACCCATGTCTCGCAAAAAAGCAAAATTTATGCAAACCTTCTGACACACTTATTTTTACAATGATTTCCGCGACCGTGACTTAAATCGCGATAATTGGCGTTCAAGCGGAAAAACGATTAAAATCGAGACGATTATCGATCCAACTTTGATGATAAACCTGACCTCCAAAAACAACTAAGTGATTTCATAAAAGCTTAACATTGCACAAACTCTTTTGTTAAAGAAACGTTCATGGATCTCAAAAACAAACATGAAATAACAACAAAAAACCATCAAGCCTCGATCCAAAATTTAGAAGCAAAATTGGACAGACTTGCTGACAAGCAATCTGCTCAACCTTTTGGATCTCTTCCAAGTAACACTCAACCGAACCCCCGAGGTAACCCATCTAAACCATACCAACCACCGTAAGCTCGAAACGAGTACGTAAATGCCGCATTTACACAAAGTGGTAAATCCTACAACCCACCCACCAACTTAAATGATCTTCAAAATGATACCTAGAATCCTATTAATTTCGATAGTAATGATGAAGACAAAGAATCAGCACCTCAACCTAAACCTCAAACACCAAAACCAATTAAAGAAACACCTACTCCTAAACCATATAAACCAAGAATCCCATACCCTCAACGCCTTTGAAAAGAGAAAATAGAAGCCCAATATAGAAAATTCCTAGATATGATTCAAGCCGTTTGAATCAACGTACCTCTTGTTGATGTATTAGCAGGAAAGCCGAACTATGGAAAATTTCTCAAAGAACTCGTTAGCAACAAGCACAAGCTTGAACAAATCTCATCCGCTTTTCTTAGCTATGAAAGTCCAGCTATGATTTAAAACAAAGTTCCACCCAAACTCGGAGACCTCAAAAGTTTCCTTATCTCTTGTGCCTTTGGAAAAACCTTCTCTTGTAACGCCTTGGCCGATCTTGGTGCTAGCATCAATCGTATGCCATATTCTTTATACGCAAAACTATCTCTCGGAACTCTCAAACCAACTAAAATGAGCGTAAGATTAGCAGACCGATCATTTCAATACCGTATTGGAATAGCTAAAAATATGCTCGTCGAAGTTGGTAAGTTCACTTTCCCTGTGGATTTTGTTATTCTCAAAATGGAAGAAGATAGTAAAGTTCCTCTTATCCTAAGAAGACCTTTCCTACACATTGCAGACGTAGTAATTCGTGTTAAACAAAAAAAACTTAACCTTGGAGTTGGCACAGAACGAATGACCTTTTCAATCGACTCCGCAATGAAGACAATAGTAATTTCAATACTGAAAAAGTTATGGCAAGAATGGATGCCATTACCATGAAAATTAATGCTCAGTAACGATGATGACACACCCATGTCTCGCGAAAAAGCAAAATTTATGCAAACCTTCTGACACACTCATTTTTATAATGATTTTCGCGACTGTGACTCAAATCGCGATAATTGGCGTTCAAGCGAAAGAAACGATTACAATCGAGACGATTATCGATCCAACTTTGATGATAAACCTGACCTCCAAAAACAACTAAGTGATTTCATAAAAACTTAACACTCCACAAACTCTTTTGTTAAAGAAACGTTCATGGATCTCAAAAACAAACATGAAACAACAACCAACAACCATCAAGCCTCGATCCAAAATATAGAAGCAAAATTCAACAGACTTGCTGACAAGCAATCTGCTCGACCTTTTGGATCTCTTCCAAGTAACACTTAACCGAACCCGCGAGGTAACCCATCTAAACCGTACCAACCGCCGTAAGCTCAAAACGAGTACGTAAATGTCGTATTTACATGAAGTGGTAAATCCTACGACCCACCCACCAACCCAAATGATCTTCAAAATGATTCCCAAAATTCTATTAATTTCGATAGTGATGATGAAGACGAAGAATCAGCACCTAAACCTAAACCTCAAACACCAAAACCAATTAAAGAAACACCTACTCCAAAACCAAATAAACCAAGAATCCCATACCCTCAACGCCTTTAAAAAGATAAAATGGAAGCCCAATACATAAAATTCCTAGATATGATTTGAGCCATTTGAATCAACGTACCTCTTGTTGATGTATTAGCAAGAAAGCCGAACTATGGCAAATTTCTCAAAGAACTCGTTAGCAACAAGCACAAGCTTGAACAAATCTCATCCGCTTAGCGACGAAAGTCTAGCTATGATTTAAAACAAAGTTCCACCCAAACTCGGAGACCCCAGAAGTTTCCTTAACCCTTGTGTCTTTGGCAAAACCTTCTCTTGCAACGCCTTGGCCGATCTTGGTGCTAGCATCAATCGTATACCATATTCTTTATACGCAAAACTATCTCTCGGAACTCTCAAACCAACTAAAATGAGCGTAAGATTAGTAGACCGATCATTCCAATACCCTATTGAAATAACTAAAAATATGCTCGTCGAAGTTGGTAAGTTCACTTTCCCCTTGGATTTTGTTATTCTCAAAATGGAAGAAGATAGTAAAGTTCCTCTTTTCCTAGGAAGACTTTTCCTACACATTGCAGATGCAGTAATTCATGTTAAACAAAAACAACTCAACCTTGGAGTTAGCACGGAACGAATGACCTTTTCAATCGACTCTGCAATGAAACACTCTTATTCTAATGATGATACATGTTTTAGCTTTTACGTCATTGATGAGATCTTAGAAGAATATTTTGATGCTTTTCTCGATGAAGGAAGTAAAATCCTTTACTCTATCGAGGGAACTCCTCTCGAAGACAAAATCTTTGCTGAATTTGATGAATTTATTGCTATAAATATCGAAGAAAATTCTTAATCAAAATCCAATGAAGAATTAACCTTCAAAAAAATCACCTTCGATACTGATTATAAAATCAAGAAATCTCTTGATGAACCTCCTATGGATCTTGAACTTCCATTAAATGTGTATAACCACTCCTCAGAGAGTGCATGAGCGTGGAGAAAGAAGAATGACACTTTTAATCGACTCTTCAATGAAACAACTCATATTCTAATTGATGATTGAACCTTATGCTTTTCAGCATTCCTGATATCATTAATGAAATCTTCAGGAGAAGATTTAGTACGGCTCCCACTTATCTAGATTCGAGAAGGAAGTAAAATACTACAGAGAGATAGCTCACATCGAGGAGAATGTGACTTCCTGGTCTCCGCCTCACGCAAATTATTTTCCGTCGCTAATTTGATGAATGTGTAATAGACTCGTAAAATTTGATATATCTATATGTACGTAAGAAATTACCTAAAATCGAATTCCAGATGAGAATAGAAAGTTGAGACCGCTTCACTAAATCAAGAAGCATCTTCGATACTGATAGAAAGTTAATCTATAAAGTTAAGTATAATCTTCTGAGATGAGTAGCCCTGTATCCGTCGCGAGTCTTGAGTGTGCCTAACCAGCTCAGGTCCTCGCTGATCAACCCTAGAAGTAACTGTCAGATCTACTTGAGCTCTAATAAAGTGATCCAATGTAGCGATCCCTTCTTGTGAAAATGGTTTATCATTCTCATTTGTGTCTCCTTACGCGCTGATATGTCTGATGACCTCTTCAAGAATAGATAGTATCCAAATAGAAGCTGTTGTCTCCTTATATTGTCTCGTATAAGGACAGAGACGAAGAGCCTAAGCCTTTTTTGTTGGTTTGAAGACCAGACCAGTGACGATTTCATAGAGTATCGTCTGCTTATTGTCTTCTAGATAAACAAGCAAATGTAAGAGCCAACTTTCTGGTAAGAATTCAAAGATAATGAGTCTGCACACGTTGTTTACAGAAATAAACAGATAGAAGAGACTTGTTGTATCATATACATGCACAAGAGTGAGAAGTTTGTGTTTAAAAATCAAGGATAGTAATAGATATGACAGAAGCTCCCCTGCTCCGATGACCACCGGATGTATCAAGTTTATCTACCAGAAGATAGCCTACCAATAGATCCAAGTGGGTTATCTGCCAACAATATACCAGATGATATATCGTGTAGACTCCTAAAGAGAGAAGTTGGAGTGATAACAGCTACACCTAATACTGCAGATATATCGCCAATAACAGAGTAAGAGTGATGTACTGACTAGTGTATTGTATCCTAACACTAGAGTGACCTTAGCTTACAGGCGCTCGAGATCAGTGTTAAAGTGTCACTGCGAGACCGTGTAGTGCGTAATACATCTCAGAAAAGATAATAGAGCAACCTGTGACTCATCGTCACGTAGACAGAAGAGTTCATCATCTTTTATCTTGCCCTGATATCATTGCGATGCAGAAGAAGATGCTAGAGGAGAGAATGTACTCTCGCAAGAAGAATATAAACTAGAGAGAAGATACTTTTTCTCCTGTGTACTCCGCACTCGCTTGGATGTCTACGCGCGTTATAGAGGACGATTTGTCATCTATCACCTATGTCTCCATGCTTCTGATGTAGACGCTCGTGTGATTCGCACTCATAGAGAGAGAGATAATGAGACGTAGTTGTGTGCACAAGGCTCGCGCAGAGTGTTCAGAATCTCATTACGCTTGATGAAGAGCCACAATGCCTTTGTGTGTTTATTGTATTGCTAACTGGCTGGCGTACTTATGCTCCAGAGTGTGCTATGTGTTGTGTTATTTTTTCAATGAGTCGTATTTAGGCACGCTCGATAGTATAGTATGAGAGAGGAGAAGTTTAGACTTTGTAGAGTGAACTACTAGACTCTTCCGTTTCTTGGGAATAATCTTAGAGATCGAAGTGAATTGGTTAGGTTTAATAATCGTGTCTAAGGTGATATGAGGGTCGGGTGTGCATCGGGGAGTGTGTGGATGTTTCTGAGCATCGTGTATCGCGGGTACGCGAGTGTCTTTTGGGCGCTCGGTCGGGGTGGTGCTGTGAAAAGTGTGTCGGCATGGTGAGGTGTCATATTTGCTGGGGTGGAGGACTAAGGTTAGATGGTATGGCTGGTGTCTTCTACTACATGAGAGCTAGTCTATGTCGGTGGCGGTTGTAACGGATGCACGCCTATCCCAAATATCAGTCGTTTGGAGTCTTTTGATGAGGGCTACAACCTAGTGTTTCAAGAATTAATACCCAAAAACCTATTATTTTTCCTAGATCAAATTTTTTATAGACTGTTCCGATTCTGAACTAGGGCTAGTTTTAGGTTTTAGGGTTAGAACTAGATTAGGGTTTTGTTTTTAGGGTTTCTAGGATTTAAATTCATGTATAATGATGGTTATAATGATGAAAATAAAGATTTTTGTAAAATTGTAAATTAAGTATTTACAGTTTCATTTGATTTATTGGTTTAGGTTTAAAATAATACGGATAAAAACCCGTAAGTGAAAGGGGTTGTGGTTAGATATCTAGGCTCGGCTTTTAGGGTTTTAGGGTATTGTTTTAGGGTTTTGAGTGTAAAAAGATGTAGAAAGTTTATGAATGAAATAAGTTAGGGTTTAAACATTGTTTATTGCGTGTGTGTTGGTACACAAGTGGTGGTGAAGAGATTAGAATGAAAACGGAAGGTTATACAGACTTTTTAGGATTTCATATAATAAATAGTAAAACTACTCGATACAGGTATTATATATATCCAATAGTTGATAGCCCTTGGGTAAGCCTCATCCACTGTGTACCAAAGAAAGGTGGTATAACAGTAGTCACAAATGAAAGAAACGAACTTGTCCCAACAAGAACCGTTATGTGTTGGCGAGTTTATATCGACTATCGTAAACTCAATGAAGCAACAGCGAAAGATCACTTTCCGTTGCCATTCATGGATCAAATGCTAGAAAGACTCGCAGGAGATAAATACTTCTGTTACCTCGATGGTTTTTCTGGATATTTCCAAACACTTATCGCTCCTATGGATCAAGAAAAAAACAACTTTCACATGCCCTTTTGGAACATACGCTTACAGGCCAATGCCTTTTGGTTTGTGCAATGCACTCGCTACTTTCCAAAGGTGCATGTTGGCTATCTTTCATGACATGATCGAAGAATTTGTAGAAGTATTCATGGATGACTTCTCCGTCTATGGAAATTCCTTCGATAACTGTCTAAACAATCTTGATAAAATGCTTCAACGTTGTAAGGATGCAAATCTTTTCCTTAATTGGGAAAATGTCACTTCATGGTTAAAGAAGGAATTGTTCTTCGACACAAAGTGTCTGGAGCAGGCCTTGAAGTTGACAAAGCCAAAATCGCCGTAATCTCTAAACTTCCACCCCCACTAATGTTAAAGGCATTAGAAGTTTTTTGGGACATGCCGGTTTCTACCGACGTTTCATTAAAGACTTTTCAAAAATAGCTCGTCCTTTAACAAAATTGCTTGAAAAAGATACTCCATTCGAATTAAATGATGAATGTCACAAAGCATTCAATTCTTTAAAAGAAAATCTCACATGCACTCCCGTAATCATGAGCCTGAATTGGAATCTTCCATTCGAGCTAATGTGTAATGCAAGCGAATTCGCAGTTGGAGCAGTCTTAGGACAAAAAAAATGGAAAACACTTTCACCCCATCTATTTTACAAGCAAAACTCTCAATGTAGCTCAACAAAATTACACAGTTACAAAAAAGAACTTATGGCTGTAGTCTTTGTATTCGATAAATTCCGACCATATCTGGTATTATCCAAAACTATTGTCTACACTGATTAGACACCTATTCAAAAAGCAAGATGCTAAGCCACGTCTCATATGTTGGATATTGCTATTACAAGAGTTTATCATAGAAATAAAAGAAAAAAAGGTACAGAAAATGTTGTCGCATACCACTTATCTTGGATCGAAAAAGATGAGACAAGTAACGACAATGAAATTGACGATAACTTTCCTGGCGAAACCCTTATGGAAATTAACACCAGAGACATACCATGGTTCACAGACTTTGCAAACTATTTGGTAGGCGATATTATACCTAATGGAATGACGTACCAACAAAAAATAAATTCTTCTCTGACCTAAAAAACTACTTTTGGGAAGACCCTTGTCTTTTCAAAGTATGTTTAGACGGTATGATTAGACGTTAGGACCAGAAACTTATACCATATTAGATTAATGTCACCACGGACCTATCGGTGGACATTATGGACCCACTACCACAGCTAAAAAGTCCTAGACTCGGGCTTTTATTGGCCAACAATCATCAAAGAAGCTCATACTCTGTTTCGCCTTTGCGAAGCATGTCAAAAAACTAGAAACATATCCAAAAGAGATGAAATGCCACTAAACAACATCCAAGTATGCGAAGTTTTTGACATTTGGGGTATAGACTTTATGGGATCATTCCCGAAATCATACAAATTCGAGTATATCTTAGTCGCTGTCGACTATGTATCTAAATGGGCTGAAGCTCAAGCTTTACCGACTAACGATGCCACAGTTGTTATATCATTTCTGAAAAAACTATTATGCGCTTTCGGAATGCCCAAAGCCCTCATAAGCGACAGAGGAACTCACTTCTGTAATAAAATAATAGAAAAAACTATGAAAAGATACGAAGTTACTCACCGATTCTCTACGTCCTATCATCCTTAAATGAGCGGACAAGTTGAAAATACAAACAGAGCCCTAAAAAGAATCCTTGAAAAAATAGTGAAAGACAATCTAGCTGTTTGGTCAAGAAACTCGATGATGCTCTATGGGCCTTCAGAATCGCTTATAAAACACCCACCGGAACCACACCATATAAACTCTTATATGGTAAAAATTGCCACTTGTCATTTGAAATTGAACATCATGCATACTGGGCACTTAAAAACTGTAATCCCGATCTCATCGCGACTGGTGAAAAAAGAATGTTTGAATTACATGAGTTAGACGAATTCCGCCATCAGTCATATGAAAACTCCCGTCTATACAAAGCAAGAACCAAAGTCTGGCACGACAGAAAATTAAAAATGAGAAAAAAATTCAAAAAAGGAAACAAAGTGTTGTTATTCCACGCAAAATATAAATTCAAACAGCCAAAACTAAGATATCGATGGCTTGGACCATATATTGTGAAACATCAATATCCATCCGGATATGTGGAACTATATGGTAAAGATAGCAAAACATTTATTTTTAACGGCCATAGACTCAAGATTTATTATGAATAAGATGATTATAATGACCGAAGGGAAGAACTCACACCCTTCTTTCCCAAAGAATGAACCACCGAAGCATGAGTCTAGCTAATGACTCTGAAAATTAAGCGCTTCTCGAGAGGCAACCAGTGCTTTATCTCATTTCTACTCAAGTGTGGAGGAGACCCATAAAAAATCAAAAACCCTAAAATTATTTTCTTTTTTGTGTGTTTTGTTTTGTTTATTTTTACAGGTAATAGCATATAAAAGAAAAATGATGCTCGCTCGTAACTACATTCACTTATGCCCCAGGAAGTACCGTTTTCTCTTAATTTTCCCTATTTTAATATTTATCAGTTCTTGCATTGAGGGCAATGTTCAACTTAAGTATGGAGGAGGAGTCAAATAGGAAAAATTAATATATCATATCCCTCTATGTTTTCCTTGCAATCTAACCACATTTTTAACTGATATTTTATAAAAATTAATATATAGCTTTCTTCCACAAATTAAAAAAATGTGTATAACACTTAGTAAGGCAAATCTTACTCGGATTGACATCATAACTAGCACAAAAGTAGTCCACTAAATTGTGAGGTATATTCTAGCCTTTGATGCATATCTTTTGCATATTTTATGAGTGCTAGTAATTTAGTAGCTCTAGAACTTGTGCTTGATTATCATTTAACAGACCGCAATGAGGCTAATTTATAGACAATTTCATATGATAAGAGGTAAAATAATCCCCATATAATCCCGTTACCTACAACACTCGCTTTTAGTGCTAAAATCTCCCAAGTATACTACACTCAATGTGCTCAATATGTTTAAGTTTTGTGCCAGCCTTAGTTATGGTATTTAGAAAAATCAAAGAAAAGTTAAAGTTGTTATAAGGCTTTGGTTTGGCACATGAAATCATAATAAATCTCGTACTCACCCACATCATACTTTCACGTTTTGCCTCTTTGAGAGTTTGTCTAGTGCTCACGCCGCAATGGTCATGTTTATGTGTTTTGTACAATCATATGGTAGCTATCTAATTTATGTCTATGTAAAATTGAGTGATCTCACAAATATAAAAACCCTATATAAGTGACTTGTGTGAATAAATAAAATATATCCCTTTTGTGAGGTGCTTATGTTATATGTCTATGCCTGAAACGTTTATTAAACCAGATAAACACTTGTTAAAAAAATTGATTTTTCTCTACGTCCACGATAAATGATTCTTGTTTTCTCGCTTTGATTGCTTGAGGGCAAGCAATAGCTAAGTGTGGAGGGATTTGATAGCGCCTTAATTATACATGTTTTAGGCGGCGTTATTGTATATATTATTATCATTTCTCGTGAACTTTTGATACTTAATAGTATGAAATATGTGCAGGTTCACTTGAAGATAGTCCAAGCTCAAAAGTGCTCAAAGTACAAGTGTTTACACCTTATGGAAGTCTAGCTAGAAAATGATTAAGAATAAAGACCAAAGATTAGACCAAGTACGACACACTTCTCCACAAGTGCATCTCACTTCAGCCTGGAGTTAATGAAAACAGTAAATACCTAAAGTACGACGCACTTTTGTATTTGTGCGCCACACTTCTTCCATGCATTAATGATTTTAACCGACAAAAGGAAAACTACGCCGCACTTTTTATATAGTGCATTGCACTTCACCCCTCGACCAACCTATAAATAGAGATCAACTTCACCCCATTTCACACACACTTCTAACAAATCATCTCCAATAATTCTCTATCCTTCCTTGGTGTTTTAAGTATAAAATTCCAGCAAGAAGAACATCAAGAAGACGGGTTTTATAAGTATTAGAATAAATGGGGTAAAATAGATTCGATATTTATAATCGGGTACTTTTGATCCATTATCGATCCGAATCTCGTATGTTTCTCATTACTCTCTTTATCCTTGTTATTATGAACTCCGTATCCATGAGAGGCTAAACCTCTTATGACTACTCGGTTATGTTAATATAATAAAGAAGCGTTTGGTATTATTATGTTCTTATTAATCTCAAGTTTATATTGAAATCCTATCGTATTTGATATTGTCAACTTTGTTTATCAACTTTGATTATATACGCATAATGGTATAGGTCGAAAGACCCACTGTGTACTATATAGTTTTAAAGATTTGTCCACGATCTTTATCATTTGGTTGGAGAAATCCGCTTATGTTAATTGGTAAACAAAATAGATTTGATATAATAGTAACTTGGTTAATTACGTGACACACTTGATCAAGTTAAACTGATATAAGTCTTGAGTTAAAATAGTTAATTTGTGAAAACGTTTTTTGACGAGAAAACCTTTTTATAAGTTAAGAATCAAATCGAAGATCATAATTATCACCATCGCTACTAAGTTATATGAAACTATCCGAGTAGTCATATCTCTTTATAATTGATTTCAACCGTTATCAGTTACTTGTTATTTTACTTGAAAAGGTTATTATAATTTGTTTTAACTTTTGTGATTATACGAACATAATCAAATCCATGTGGACGACCTGGTCTTACCTAAAATATTATACTACATACGTGGGTTATACTTTACCCGTGTGTTGGTCTAAAAATCAGTAAAACTAGTCTTATAAATTTAAAGCATTCACAACACATCACTCTTCTTTTGACAAAAATAGATGCACTGACACGTACACTATTCGTTACGAAAGTCCGGGTTGTGTAGCAAAGTATACACAAGCCTTTTGCATGAACATCAAGTAGTTCATGCCCGAGAAAATTTCTTTTCTCGTTGAGAGGACAAGTTATCTTTTTGTCGATATACTTTCCTTTAAATTGATGACCGGGTTACAATCTGAAATAATTGTAAACCATTGACATGTTTTGAAAACATTTGAAACTTATGCTCGAACTTTATTTACAGTCCTGTGTCAGTATTGAATGACATTTCTAAGGCCGTAAATTTTATCGATTTCAGGAGATATGTTAAGAAAATATTTTTGGATTTTTTTCAAATTTTTTTAATTTTGTATTTACTTTTTATGATTCTATATTTTTGTATTTTCTTTTTATAAATTTTTTTCAAAAATGGAAAATCTTTTTGTATTTTTGAATAAATATGTACATAGGATACATGAAGAGTTTCCACCATTACTCTTCCTCTAATTCTACAAGACGTTTAAGGGTTTTAGGACTCATATTCTGCATTCCAAGTCGATTGATAAAAAATTCAAAACGTTCCATGGCTAATGCTTTGGTGAATATGTCCGCTAGCTGATATTCCGTCTTGACAAAATAGAGCTCTACTACACCGTTCTTCACGTGCTCTTTTATGAAATGATATATGGTGTCAATATGCTTAGATCTTGAGTGCTGGACATTATTGCAGCATAGCATGATAGCACTTTTGTTATCACAATGCAGAGGAATTTTATTAAATTCAAGTCCATAGTCTGTCAGCTGTGATCTCATCCATAAGATTTGAGCACAACATCCAGATAAGGATATGTATTCTGCCTCTGTAGTTGAGATAGCAGTGCTCTTTTGTTTTTTTGATGACCAGCTGACTAATTTGTCTCCCAAGAATTGTGCATTGCTAGATGTACTTCTTCTAGTGTCCTGACATCTTGCATGATCTACATCTGCGTATACTGTTAGTTCAATGACGGTGTCCTTCGGATACCAAAGACCCATGTTAATGGTTCCTTTAAGGTACCGAAAGACCCATTTAACTGCAGTTAGGTGCTTTTCAGTAGGACTTGCCTGATATCAGGCACACATGCAGACATCAAATACAAGGTCAGGTCTGATGGATGTAAGATACATAAGGTTGTCGACCATACTTCGATAACGAGTAGGGTCAACTGGTATCCCTTGTGGATCTTCATCAAGTTTTGTTCTCTCCACCATTGGAGAATCAATAGGGCCAATAGATTCCATGCCATACTTTTTAATCATTTCAAGAGCATATTTGGACTGGTTAATAAAGATACCTCTGGGATTTTGAGAAATTTGTAATCCGAGAAAGAAAGAAATTTTGCCCATCATCGACATCTTAAATTTTGAACTCATTATGTTTGCAAAAACATCACAAAGTTCAGGATCAGTAAAAGCAAAAATGATATCGTCTACATAAATTTGTACCAGCAAGATATCTTTTCCTTCTTTCCTTGTGAACAATGTTGGCTCGACATCACCTTTTGAGAATTTTTGGGAGAGTAGAAACTTTGATAGCAGCTCATACCAAGCGCGTGGAGCCTGTTTTAACCCGTAAAGAGCCTTGTATACGTGGTTGGGATGATCTTGGTCTACAAACCCCTCAGGCTAACAGACATCGACCTCTTCCCTTAGTACACCATTCAAAAATGCAGTCTTGACGTCCATCTGGTAGACAGTCATATTCTTGTGGGTGGCATTTGCTATGAAGATTCTGATGGCCTCTATCTGTCCAACCGGTGCGAAAGATTCTTCAAAGTCGATTCCTTCCTCATAACGATAACCCTTAGCTACCAACCGAGCCTTGTTTTTCAATACACCTCCAAATTCATCCAACTTAACCTTGAAGATCCACTTAAGGTTAATTAGCATTATACAATCTGGACGAGGTACTAGTTCCCACACTTGAAGTCGATCAAATTCATGAATTTCCTCTTGTATGGCTTCAATCTAGCTAGATTCTTTCAATGCCTTTTTGAAGTTCTTTGGTTCGACTTTAGTAAGAAATGCATCAAAATAGCACCACATGACATCAGTTTGTAGTTGGCGTCTGGTTGAAACAGGTTGAGAAGGATTTCTAATAACATTGTCCAGCGAGTGATCCTTTGTCCATTTCTTGAGGTGATCTAACGGTTGGTTGTTTTGATGCAAATTTGATGGAATGACATCCCTTGAAGATGATTCTTTAGAACTCGGTCCTGGAGTGAAGATATTGATGAATGGATCATTATCAAATTGTGCATTATGAGTTCATTGTAATTGTTCTTAGACACCTTGTTCTGTGACTGGAGATTGTGTTTCCTGATTTGTTGGTGAAGTACTAGCAGATGGTGTATCTTGATCAATTATGGTTGATGAAGGTGTACCGATTGTATCAATAGGAATTAGAGTAACAGCGAGAGGCACACAGGATGCAACACTTGGCGAGGGATCAAAGTATTCATCAAACATTGGTTGAAACAGGATATCCAGTCTTTCTTTGATGGTGGAACATATGGTTTTGAGGAAACTTGGTTTTGCACGAGTCCTGAACTGATAGAGCCCAGAGTCAAAAGTTGAGGTGCGGGTCCTGAACTGAATTGTTCAGAATCCATTGCTGTCAGCTCATCAAATTCGACATGAATAGTTTCCATGATAATTCTTGTCTATTTATTGTAGATTCGGCATGCTTTCTTTGCGGGAGAATAGCCAATGAAAATACTTTAAATCTGGTTTTCATTGTCATTGGTTGGGTAACACATAACTCCAAAGACATGAAGATACTTTAAATATGGTTTTCTGTCATGTATTAGCTCATACGATCTTTTATTATGTCGAGAATAAATCAGGGATCGGTTTTGGGTATAACAAGCGGTTTCCATTGCTTCTGGCCACAAAAATAATGGTGACTTTAAAAATATCAACATAGTACGAGCATCTTCTACTAAAGTTTAGTTTCGCCTTTCGACGACGCCGTTATGATGTGGAGTGCGCGCAACTGAAGTTTGGTGAGAAATCCTAACATCTTCATAGTAGCTTTTCAGTGTCTGATTAACAAACTCTGTTCCATTATCTATTCGAATATTTTTGACAGTTTCGTTAAGATGAACTTGCACTTGTTTCAGAAATTTAATTATGAACTCAGGAGTTTCATCCTTTGATCGTAAAAATTTAACCCATTTGAACCTCGAATAATCATCTACTATGACTAAAATATACTTCTTCCCATTGATACGCTTGACACGCGCTGGACCACAAAGATCCATGCGCAACATGTACAGTTTTTCTTGTATGCTATTTTTAGATTTGGGTTTATGAGTATGTTTCTTTTTTTCCTTAATGAACACGCAGAACACAAGTGGTCTTTTTCGTATTTCAATTTAGGCGAATATCTAACGAGACCTTGTTTAGCCAGATCATTAATGGTACCGAAGTTTAAGTGAGACAACCTTCGATGCCATAACCAGGATTTGTAGAAGCTTTGGACAAGAGACATATTGAAGAGGACTTCATCATATCTTCCAGTGAAAGTGTGTACAAATTTATGCCCCTTGAACCGTTGAGTAGATCAACACCCTCTAAATCATGAACATAGCACGAGTTTTCGAAAGGATACTTCAAGATCGGAGTCACAGAATTGACCCACTAAAAATAAATTGTGTCAAAGCCCCACTACATAATAAACCCTTGAAATTGTTACATTCCTAATATGATAATCGCCATACCCCATAAACTTGATGACAAAATTAATGAGCTGAGAGCGTTGTCCGGTCATATGTTTTGAACAACCCGAGTCCAAATACCAAAGGACGATATGTACGACATGCATTGGAAACGAGAAGAATATGGAGAGTTTGAGACATTGGATCCCTAACTTCTGTTGGGTTATGAGTTGTTTTAATATCTAGATTCGACAATCCTAGGTTTACTACTCGAACACACAGTTTTTGATTCATTGGGTTTCTCTTGATTGACTCTGCTTGGTGGTGTTTTCGTAATTACTTTTGTTTAAGCTGGTTTCCTAGGAGACACTATTTTAGTGGAAGCGATTCTAGTTAAAGGGCACTTAGTTCCATCTATAGTGAACATCCTTCCTGTATGTAACCATTTATGTCCAACATTAGTAAACACTTTACCAGTAGGTTTCCATTCATTCTTTTTAATGCTCTTAACAGACTTAGCTCTAGCACGCTTATTCATATCATTCAAATAATCAACAACAGACATATCATGATTTACCAAAATAAACATTCATTACATGTAGAACACACATATTCAGAATTCGCATTTAATATCCCATGCTTAACATTTGCATTAAACAGAAACATAATTCGTCTTATTAAAACTAGACTTAACATTCCTAGGTTGGGCTTCTACTGTTTTATTCTTCTTTTTGCTACTTGATGTTCGCGAGATCCTATTGGTCCTTGTATTGCTCCTAGGCTTTGATTCGCTAGTATTAGTAGAACTTATTACTCCTGTAGAAGGCAAAAAAGAACTGTTAGTGTTCTGATTGCTATGTGTTTCTACCTATTTTTGTGTGTTACTTGTTGGTGTACTAGGCTCCTCAAACCTAACTTGCCTATTTTTGTTCATTGGTGTGACAGCTACCAACTTCTCACTATTGTTTTGGCAACTGGGGCATGTAGCACTAACATATACTAACAACTCCTGAATTTGTGTTGTAAACTTACAAGCATAGTCTAAAGCATTATCTAATGGTTTCAAGGCTCTAGCTTGCTCTATAATTTCACAGAGTGTGTTAGCATATTCCTTTGTTTGTTTAACGTAATCTACATGTGCTTCCCTATTTTTCTTAAGTTTAGGAGAAAGCGGTGGCAACTCTAACTTAAACATCCCTAGGGCAATCACATTTGAGTTATTGACTGGTGCAATACAATCAGACACACTTTTTCCTTTCAAAGTTGCAATGTGGTCTTTCAAGTTGCTGATTGTTGTGTTTTTCTTTTGTAATTGAGCTTTTAATTCATTTATTTCAAAAAATTCCTTATATTCAAGAGCATCCTGATTATTACATGGTTTGTCATTTTGAAAACTTTCTTTACTTTGTTGTACTTTAATTTCAAGAGAAATACACCATTTTTCAAGTCTTGAAAATCTATTAGAATGTTCATCATAAACAACTTTTTCAACCATATCTTTTTTTTGGAAAGCTCAGCCTCAAGTTCCAAACACCTACTAAATTCATCAATATAACTCTATTCCATATCAACATATTTAACAAGATCATCATAAGAATGCATAGCAATACACATAATATCTTAAGAAATAGTTTGCTCCAAAATTCGATCATTTTCAATTAAGAGTTCTTTCTTTTCAATCTCAAAATACTTCCTATCTACATAACATTGTTCAACCTCAGTTTCCATTTGTTGAAAAATTACTTTCATTTCATAAACCTCTCTATAAAGACCTAATTCAAAATCTACAAACGATTTTCTTAGAGATTTGACAAATGGAATAACATCTTTTTCAAAGGCTCCTTTTATGTGCTCAAGCCCCCAAGTCCCTTCATTCTGCCTAGTAACTTTGGTTCTAACTTTTATCACTTAGTCAAAATTGTCAAGATGACTTTTTTGCTTTCAAAAGATTCTGTTTGACCATACTAGTAGTTAAAATTTGGTGAGGAAAATCATTTTTGAACTAGTTTTGGTTGAACCGGTGGTTGTTCAGAAAATGATTTTGAAATTGGTAACCAAAAGACTTGTTTTGCAGACAG
>BQNB010115343.1:1903-21578 GCA_026074375.1 Tanacetum coccineum
TTCAATTTTAGTATTTTTGATAATTAATTATTTCATAAATTAACTACCCATTATTTTGTATAGAACAATTAATTTACTAAAAGACCAAGATCCAACTTGATCTCTTACTTACTATAGAAGATCTAATCAACTAGTAAACAAATGGGGCAAGAGATAAGTGATGTGCGTTAATTGTATTAAAAATGCAACTCTTAGATTTATAAGACACATGACATTAGTAACACATATAGTAATGTTATGTATATGTTTTGTCTCCTCTTATGCCTTGGGCTCAAGGTCTGACCAAGCATACTTGATTAAGTCAACCAATATAAGAACTTGCATTAATTAACACATGTCTAACCTATAGAGAAAAATTGCCTTGGGTTGGAATTAACCTGAGGTCTAACCAGGGAGAAAAAACCAATTGCAAGTGTTCTTAGATTAGGCGACATTGACTTAAAGTACAAATAGGGTATCACATAAGTTTAATAAAACCTATGTCAAAAGGTGTACAAAGATGCATGCATACATGTTTGTTACACAAGTTAAGAAAAACAAGTTGTTAACTTTTTAGGTGCTCTTTTACCGCGAGAAAAGAAAAACCAAATTATATATCATACTCTGCATGTGTCAAAAGCCATAAGTTCTTCAGATAATAAAAGGTCAATCAAAACCCTAGACTATTTCAGCAAAAACATGTCCTTGCATGAACTCGCACCTATGCGTCATGCCTTGTAAGTCATAATGTAGTGGTTGATAACGCCTAAATTATACATGTTTTTGACGACATTATTTGCATTTATTTTATCATTTCTCGTGAACTTTTGGTACTTAATCAAGTATATTTGCTATTACATGTTCTAGGTATGTGTCATGGAAGAATACGGAAGATTACACGAAGAATTGAAGCTTAAATGAAGAAATAACTCAAGTTAATGATTTCCCGACACCTATTCACTGTTTTGGCCATAACTCGGTCATACGAACTCCGTTTTAGTTGATTCAAGCGGCCACAAAAAGAGAATTTAATTATCTACAACCATGAAAAAGGCCAACTACTGAATATGCAGAAAGTGCTGCGGTTTTGGCCAAAGTGCGGCACACTTTCTGACGAATTTAAAAGAATTAATGGCAATTAAATGCTAAGTGCATTAGCACCCAATGTGCGGCGCATACATAAGTTTATGTGGCGCACTTTGACCCCTGAAGAGCCTATAAAATGCCTCCCAGCCTCTCTCATTTCACACATCCACACACACAATTCCCTACTTCATTTAGAACACTTAGAATATGTGTTTTTGGTGATTTTGGCTTGACAAACCAAGGATCCAAAACCCTTCAAACCACCATCACCACCATCGACTACCACCACTATCCACCATCAATTTCCAGATTATAATCCATCCAAGGAAGTAGCATTGAAGTGTAATTCGAATCTATAAGTGATTGTGACAGAATTGTTCATAGTTTCCGGGTTTACTTTGAATATAATATAGTTTTCGTTAGGAAAACTTGTGAAATCATCAACATTTTCTCTTGAAGTTGGTATAAATCTTGTTTATCCTTTGAATATGATCTTTACTGAATTAAATGATGAAATTGTTGTGTTTTTTGTTATTATATTGATCAATCGAGGAGTAGTCATCTTGTGTTTGTTTGGGCAATATGTGATCCTGGGTATGAAGTGTTTAGATATGTGTTTATTGAATTGGTAAAACATATTTTATATAATAATATAGGCCGAAAGGGTTCTTTTATATATGTGTTTAATCATTCCACTTAATATATTGGTTATAATAACTTATAAAGGCCGAAAGGATTTGTTGTTATTAATCGATATAATCACTAGTTATATTTAAAGGCCGAAATGATTTATAACTTGTGATAACTCTATTTTAAACACTATTCCAAACACATCCATTATCTAAGTGGTCATTGCCTAAACAAACATACCTTAATCATTTGATTGAATCATCTTTTAATCACTTTCTTTACAATATTCGATATATGCATTATTTGGTTAATTTGATCCGTGACAATAATTTAAGCCTTAGCATCTTAATTACAAACTGTGAAAACTACAATTCCCGTGGAATGACCTGGACTTACTTAAAACTATACTATACACGAACGGGTATACTTCTCGAGTGTTGTGTTTTTAGTTAAAATCGGTATTTCTAGTATTATAAATTTAAAGCTTGAAAAACACACATCAAGTTTTTGGCACCGTTACCGGGGAATTGTTTAAGTTGTTATAGTTTTTTGCTTGTTTTTTGTGCTAAATTGTTTCTTGTTAAGTTGTCTACTGTTTTGCAAATCAAAATTTTCAAACTCGTCATACTGTTTTCTGGCAAACGGAAACCAAAAATCATTTTTCTCCACGAAGTACGCCGCACATCCTCTTTGTGCGCCGGTTTTCCTGAAAACCCAGAAAGTACGCCGCACTTTACCCAAGTACGCCCTATTTCTGCAAATTTTCACAAACAGAATCTTATTTCAAAAACCAAAACCAAAACCCCCAATCTGCTAGTCTTAGGTTCTATAATCATTTGAAATTGTATTTTATCTGATTATATGCCTTGTGTATTTGTAATTATCTAGTTTATCATAATATTCGAAAAAAAACATAAAATTTCCAGAAAAGCCGGCGCACTTTTCCTAAAGTACGCCACACTTTTTCAAAAAAAAAAATCTTTTATTTATTTATCCTTATTTGCTATATATAATTAAATTAAAATATATCTAATATATATAAAAATCTATAAAAAAATATATGAAAATAATTTACTTTATTTTGAATATTATCCTATTAGCCTTAATTATATATATAAAAATGTCTTTTTGCAAAATACTTAACGTATGTATAAATCCAATATCTTTTGGAAAACAATTAGTAAGTCTAATATATAGATTTAATAAAAGTTTAAAAACAAGGACTTATAAGATTAAAACTACCCAGAAAGAATCCATTCAGATCGAATCACACAAATCTTCCACCGAACATCCTATCGTTAATGACTTTGTCGTTATAAATATACCTGAAGAGGATGTTGAACCCAAACAAATAATTCTCGATCCTAATGATCAACCTATTTGGGAAAATGCTAAGATTGTAGCACCGACTCCTAATTCTGCCATTGTTCAACCCAATGTTGATGACAACTTTGTTATCAACAGTACCCACTTAAAAATGATTCAAGAGAATAATTTCGATGGTCAACTGCGGGCCGATCTGCATGACCACATCCATGAATTTCTCGCAATTTGCGACATGTTCAGATACAGGGAAACTCAAAGCGAAGCCGTAAAGCTTTTAATATTTCCCTTTTCCTTGTGCGATAAAGCTAAACCTAGTTTAACGATCTTAATGAAGAGTCTATAACATCATGGGAACAAATGAGAAGAGCTTTCATAAATAGATTCTTTCCACCTTTGTTATTTAACTGCCTTTTACTTAAAATCAGAAGTTTCTCTCAACTCGTATGTGAAAGTCTAACCGACGCTTGGTTACGACTCAAGAGCATGCTTCGAAAATGCCATGGGCATGGTCTGACCAAAGGAGCTATTATTTAAATATTCTATCATGGTCTAGACGAACCCACTCAAGGAATCCTGGACATAACTGCTGGAGGAATATTCCTCTACAAAAGCCCGAATCAAGCTTTTCAATTTCTCGAGGACAAAGTCCTTTTCAATCTTGATTGGTCCATTAAATCTAAAAACGAACATCATCAAAAATTTGTTTTTTTCACCGATGGAAGTAATAGCAATAATGATAATTCTCGATTAATGGAAAAATTGGCAGCTTTAACAATAAAAATTGATTCTCAATTTATAAGCTTAAAAGAAGAATTACAAGATATGCGTAACAAATACAATGAGCTTAGAGAGGAAAACGCTTCTAAAAACCACATGAACGATGACACACCGATGTGTGAACGTCATGAAGCAAATTACATCCGATCTGAAGATTATCAAAACCAAGATTCTCATGATTTGTTCTTTCGCCAATCCCATCATAATCCTAATGATTTCGAGAAATCGCTCACAGAATTAAACAATGATGTAAGAAAAGATTTTGAAAATTTTAAAAGATGTATGCGTAGCACGAGAACTGTTCATTAGAGACTTTTTACCAGAGACGATGGTAAAACCACTGGTGTTTTACCTAACAAAGAGTCTAAAATAGTCAACCAAGAACCTCAATCTAAAACAGATCTTGAAAAATTAATGACTAAATTCTTGGATGATCAAAGAGTTTCAAATATGTTTATAAAAAACAATGCTAACGATATAATTATAAAAATGAAGAAAAACGAAAATAATTTCCAAACTAAAATTAAAAACATGGAAAGAAAAATAGATGAGTGGGAGAAGTATCAAAACATCTCTTCAGAACAAACTAATTGGACTGAACTACAACCTCCTCCTCAAGATCAAACCGAACAAGTGAATGCCGTATTCACCGGGAGTGGAAAGTCTGATGATTCTCCGAAAACTAAAAAAGATCCACCACCTCCCATTATAGTTAACATTAAAATCGGAAAAGATAAACCTATTAAGACATCAAAAAAGGGCTATCACATGGTAAAAACAAATGAGTATCCATACCGTGAGTACATTCCAAAAATACCATACCCACAAGCTTTTAGAGTGGATCATTCCCACTTGAACCGTATCATTAAGGAATCTTAAATCAAGTTAAGTATAATAATAATAGTAGTAATAGTAAATAATAATTAAAAAAGAACTAAAAAATATATATAAAACAAAAACTTTGCAGTCTTTAAGTATGTCACGCATTCGGTCGGTGTGTCGCGTATCTCGATTTCTGCATCCAAAAAGAAATTTATCAAACTTTGTGGGTGTGTTCGCTGAAAACCCTTACGAGACTATAACTCGTTCACTCGGGACACCGAGGGGTTTAAAGGCTTGTTGTATGCGGTAAATGCATGGTGCCTATGAAGGTGCGATTGAGTATTTTACGGTTTTCCTAGTTGTGTCTATTATGCAGATTAAATAAAACAGGTGGAGCTTGGATTGGTGGTTGGCATTTTACGCTTGGAGACTTATATAATCGGAGTATTATATACATGCTTGGCGTTTCGTTTTTCGCAATATTTTTTAGAATTCAATAGAGAAATTAAGAACCCCGGGAAGTACCATTTTCCCTTAATTTTCCCTATTTTCTATATTTATCAGTTCTCACATTGAGGGACATGTTCAACTTAAGTGTGGAGGGGTAGCAGATAGGAAAAATTAATCATGTCCCTCCATGTTTGCACTGCAGAATTTTTTTAAACTTTCAACTGATATTTTCTAGAAAATTAAAAATTTTAAAATTTATATATTGCTTTTCCAAAAACTTAAAAAATGCATACGCTTAGTAAGGCAAATCCAATCGGCTTAACATTTTAGCTAGCACAAAATCAACCCACTTAAATTGTGAGAAATTTAGCCTTAAAGAATTTGGGTATCCATCTTTGATACCCAAGATAATTTAGCTTGTTCGAGTTAGGGTTGAATGCAGTCATATGTGTCTATTCCGTCGTTACGGATGTGTACGTATGGTCTTTTTCGCCTTTTCTGGAACATTGGTATTGGTATAAAGTTATATGAGTGGGCCGGTAATTTAGTAGCTCCAGAACTTGTGCTTGATCATCATTTACTAGACCGCAGTAAGGTTAATTTATAGACAAAGTCGTATGATAAGAGGTGAAATAAATCCCTATGTAATCATGTATCTGCAACACTCGATTTTAGTGTTTAGATCTCCAAAGTATCTCAAGAGCAAGAAAAATGTGCTCAATGAAGAAGAAGTTTTATGCCAGCCTTAGTTATCGCAGTATCTGGATGAAAAAAAGTGAAAAGAAAGAGAAAAAAAATAGTAAAAGTTCAAAGTATAAGGCAAAGTTCTGGCACATGAAATCAAGTTTATGCTGCTCACCTCTATCGTTATCACGTTTTGCCTCTTTGAGATTTCTGTCTAGGTGCTCACGCCGCAACGGGCATGTTTATGTGTCTAGTACATGCATATGGTAGCGATCTAGATTATGTTTGTGCAATTGAGTAACTTCACAAATATAAAACCCTATCTGAGTGCCTTGTGTGAATTTAAAAACAAACACTTTCCCTGTGTGAGGTGCTTTGTTATATGTCTATGCCTGAAAAGTTATGAAACTAGTAAACACTTGTTAATGCTAAAATGATTTTTTTTCTCCACGTCACGATAAATGATCTTGTTTTCTCGCTTTAATTGGTTGAGGGCAAGCAATAGCTATGTGTGGAGGGATTTGATAACGCCTAAATTATACATTTTTTCGGCGACGTTATTTGCATTTATTTTATCATTTCTCATGAAATTTTGGTACTTAATCAAGTATATTTGCTATTATATGTTCTAGGTATGTGTCGTGGAAGAATACCAAAGATTACACGAAGAATTGAAGCTTAAACGAAGAAATAACTCAAGTTAATGATTTCCCGACACCTGTTCACTGTTTTGGCCATAACTCGGTCATACGAACTCCGTTTTAGTTGATTCAAGCGACCACGGAAATAGAATTTAATTATCTACAACCATGAAAAAGGCCAACTGCTAAATATGCAGAAAGTGGCCAAAGTGTTGCGCACTTTATGAAGAATTTAAAAGAATTAATGGCAATTAAATGCTAAGTGCATTAACACCCAATGTACGGCGCACAAATAAGTTTATGAGGCGTACTTTAACCCTTGAAGAGCCTATAAAAAGCCTCCTAGCCTCTCTCATTTCACACATCCTCACACATAATTCCCCACTTCGTTTAGAACACTTAGAATAGGTGTTTTTGGTGATCTTGGCTTGACAAACCAAGGATCCAAACACCCCTTCAAACCACTATCGACTACCACCACTATCCACCATCAATTTCCAGGTTTTGATCCATCAAAGAAGCATAATAAGTATTTATTCGAATCTATAATCGATTGTGACAGAATTGTTCATAGTTTCCGGATTTTGCTTTGAATATAGTAAGATGTTCTTGGAAATACTTGTAAATTCACCATATTTTTGCCTTGAAGTCTGTAATAAATCTTGATTACTCTTTTGATATGATCTTTATATGAATTCATGATGAATGTATGTGTTTTGTTACTTTTGATTAAGATAGTAATCTTTATGTTTGTTTGGGCAATAATGTGATCTTTGATAGTAGTGGTTTGGGATACAGTTTATATTGAAATTGGTAATACATATTTTATATAAGAAAATAGGCCGAAAGGGTTCTCTATACATGTTTTCTATCAATCCCATCTAATTATTGGTTATAATAACTTAAAAAGGCCCAAAAGGAATTATTGTTATTAATCTATATAAATCACTAGTTTATATTTAAAGGCTGAAAGGATTTATAACTTGTGATAACTCTATTTTAAACACTATTCCAAACACCTCATTATGTAATAGATCTATGCCTAAGACAAACATACCTTACTCATTTGAATGAATCATCTTTAATTCTTTCGATATAATATCTGATATATACAAGATTGGTTAATTTGATCCGTGAAAATCATCAATACAACCTTAGCACGCTTAATTACAACTAATGACAACTTCAAATTTCTATGGAACGACCTGGACTGATACTAAAGCTATACTATACACGAACGGTAACTTGACCCCGAGTGTTTGTGTTTTTATAAAAATCAAATATTTAGTATTTATAAATTAAAAGCTTGGAAATCACACTCAAGTTTTGGCGCGTTGCCCGGGGAATGTTAAGTTGTTATAGTTTGTTGCTTATTTCAGGTGCTATTTGTTTCACAAAATTTTCAAACTCGCCGTACCGTTTTCTGGCAAACGAAAACCAAAAATCATTTTTCTCCAGGAAGTACGCCGCACATCCTATTTATGCGCCGGTTTTCCTGAAAAACCCAGGAAGTACGACGTACTTTACCCAAGGTACGACCAGTTATCTGCAATTTCACAAACTAAATACTATTCAAAAACCAAACCAAAACCCTAATCTACTAGTTTTTAGGTCTCTATAATCATTTGGAATTGTATTTTATCTGATTAGAAGCCCTTGTTATTGTAAATATCTATTTTATCATATATTCAAAAAAAACATAAAATTTTCAGAAAGCCGCCACTTTTCCTAAAGTGCGCCGTACCTATCCAAAAAAACATTGTTTTATTTATTTATCCTTATTTGCTATATATAATTAAATTAAAATATATCTATATATATATAAATCTATAAAAATAAAAATTATAAAAAAAATATATGAAAATAATTTACTTTAGTTTGAATATTATCGTATTAGCTTTAATTATATATATAAAAATGTCTTTTTGCAAAATGCTTAATGTATGTATAAATCCTCTATCTTACAAAAAACAACTTGTGAATCTAATATATAAATTTAATAAAAATAAAATAAAAAGGTCTTGTAAATTTAAAATTATCCAAAAAGAATCCATTCAGATCGAATCACACAAATCTTCCACCGAACATCCTATCGTTAATGACTTTGTCGTTATAATTATACCTGAAGAGGATGTTGAACCCAAACAAATAATTCTCGATCCTGATGATCAGCCTGTGTGGGAAAGTGCTAAGACTGTAGCACCGACTCCTAATTCTGCCATTATTCAACTCGATGTTGATGACAACTTTGTTATCAATAATACCCACTTAAATATGAGTCGGGAAAATAAATTCGATAGTTATCTGCGGGCCGATCCGCATGACCACATCCGTGAATTTCTCGCAATCTGCAACATGTTCAGATACGGTGAAACGCATAGTGAAGCTGTTAAGCTTTTGATATTTCCCTTTTCCTTGTCTAATGAAGCTAAAACCCTGTTTTATAACGAACTCAAAGGAAGTTTATATAACAGCGTGGAACAATGAGAAAAGCTTTTATAAACAAATTCTTTTCACCTTCGTTATTTAACCGTCTTTTACTTGAAATCAAAAATTTCCCACAAAACGTATGTGTAAGTCTAACCGACGCTTGGTTACGACTCAAGAACATGCTTCGAAAATGCCATGGGCATAGTCTGACCAAAGGAGCTATTATTCAAATATTCTATCATCGTCTAGGCGAACCCACTCAAGGAATCCTGGACATAACTGCTGGAGGAATCTTCCTCTACAAAAGTCCAAATCAAGCTTTTCAATTTCTCGAGGACAAAGTCCTTTTCGAACATGATTGGCCCATTAAATCTAAAAACGATCATCATCAAAAATCTGTTTCTTTCACCGATAGAAGTGATAGTAATACTGATAATTCTCAATTAATGAAAAAATTAGAAGCTCTAACTATAAAAATGGATTCTCAAATTATAAGCTTAAATGAAGAGTTGGAAGATATGAGTGAGAAATATAATGAGCTTAGAAATGGAAACACTTTTAAAAACAACATGAACGATGACACTCCGATGTATGAACGTCATGAAGCCAATTACATCCGATCTAAAGATTATCAAAACCAAAATTCTTATGATTCATTTTCTTACCAATCCCTTCATGATCCTAAGAAATCGCTCACAGAAATAAACAATGATGTGAGAAATGATCTTGAAGATTTCAAAAGACGTATCCGTAGCATGAGAACTGTTCATTGGAAACTCTATGACAGCGATGATCGTAAAATTACTGGTGTTTTACCCAACAAAAAGTCTAAAACCGTCAACCAAGAACCTCAATCTAAAACAGATCTTGAAAAATCAATCACTAAATTCTTGGATGGTCAAAGAGTTACAAATATGTTTTTCAAGAACAATGTTAACGATATGATTTTAAAAATGAAGCAAAATGAAAAGAATTTCCAAATTAAAATTAAAATGATGGAAAGAAAAATGGATGAGTGGTCGAAATACCAAAACATATCTTATAAACAAACGCGAGAGAGAAATTGACTAGCCACAACCTCCTCCTCAAGCTCAAACCGAACAAGTGAATGCCGTATTCACCGGGAGTGGAAAGTCTGATGATTCTCCGAAAACTCAAAAAGATCCACCACCTCCTATCATCGTTGACAATAAAACTAAAAAAGATAAACATATTAAGACATCTAAAAAGGGCTATCACGTGGTAAAAACAAATGAGTATCCATACCGTGAGTACATTCCAAAAATACCATACCCTCAACCTTTTAGAGTGGATCATTCCTACTTGAACCGTATCATTAAAGAATCTTAATTCAAGTTAAGTATAATAATAATAGTAGTAATAGTAAATAATAATTAAAAAAACTAAAAAATATATATATAACAAAAACTTTGCAGTCTTTAAGTATGTCACGCATTCGGCCGGTGTGTCGCGTATCTCGATTTTTGCATACAAAAAGAAATTTATAGAACTTTGTGGGTGTGTTCGCTGGAAACCCTCACGAGACTATAACTCGTCCACTCGGGACACCGAGGGGTTTAAAGGCTTGTTGCATGCGCTAAATGCAACCGTGGTGCCTACGAAAGTGCACTTTTGTATTTAATGTTTTTCTTGTAGTTGTGTTTATTATGCAGATTAAATAAAACAGGTGGAGCTTGGATTGGTGGTTGGAATTTTACACTTGGAGACTTAAATAATTGGAGTATTATACTACATGTGGTAGAATACACATGCTTTGTGTTTTGTTTCGCGCCATATCCTTCATAATTCAACCAAGAACTTAAGAACCCCGGGAAGTACCGTTTTCCCTTAATTTTTCCTATTTTCTATATTTATCAGTTCTCACATTGAGGGCAATGTTCAACTTAAGTGTGGAGGGGTAGCAAATAGGAAAAACTAATCATGTCCCTCCATGTTTGCCCTGCAGAAATTTTCAAACTTTCAACTGATATTTTCTGGAAAATTAAAAAAAATTATATTGCTTTTCCAAAAACTTAAAAAAGGCTCTTAGTAAGGCAAATCCAACCGGATTGACATTATAGCTAGCACAACCCAGTCCACTAAATTGTGAGAATTATAAGCCTTTGAATATATTCGGGTACCCACTTGGTACCCGAAGATGAATTTTTGCCTTAGCTGTTCGAGTTAGGTTGATATGCAGCATACGTTCTATTCCATGATTACGGATTGTGTCCAAAGGTCTCTTTGTCGCCTTTTTGGATGTTGGTATTGGTATATTAGTTATTATGAATATGGCCGGTATTTTATAGCTCCAGAAACCTTGTGCTTGATCATGTATATTCCTAGACCGCAGTGAGGTTGAATTTATAGACAAAGTCTATGATAAGAGGTAAAATAAATCCTATCTAATAATTACTGCAGCACTCAACTTTAGTGTTGAGATCCCCCAAAGAAAACCCAATGAGCATGAAAAATAAGCTAGATGAAGAAAGAATTTGTGCCAGCCTTAGTTTATCGCATATCAGGAATGAAAAAAAAAAAGTTATAAAAAAAAGAAAAAAAGATAGTAAAACATCATAGTAAAAAGCAAAGTTCTGGCACATGAATCCAAGTACTGCTATTCACCCTCATCGTTATCACGTTTTGCCTCTTTGAGATTTTTGTCTAGGTGCTCGACTCCGCAACGGCAATGTTTAGTGTCTAGTAACAAGCATATATTAAGCGACCTAGAATTATGTCTTGAGCAATAGAGTTGACTTCACAAATAAAACCTAGTCTAGATGACTCAGGGAACTAAAACACAAACACTTCCCTATGTGAGGTGCACTATTCTAAGTCTATGCCTAAAAAGTATAAAACGAAAACACTTGTTAATGCTAAAATGATTTTTTCCACTTCTAATAAATGATCTTGTTTTCTCACTTTAATTGCTTGAGGGCAAGCAATAGCTAAGTGTGGAGGGATTTGATAACGCCATAATTATACATGTTTTCCGCGGTGTTATTTGAATTTATTTGATCATTTCTCGTAAACTTTTGGTACTTAATCAAGTATATTTGCTATTATAGGTTCGTGATATGTGTCGTGGAAGAATACGGAAGATTACACAAAGAATTGAAGCTTAAACGAAGAAATAACTCAAGTTAATGATCTCCCGACACCTGTTCACTGTTTTGGCCATAACTCGGTCATACAAACTCCGTTTTTGTTGATTCAAGCGGCCACGGAACAGAATCAATTAATATCTTACAACCCATGCAAAATAAAAAAAATAAAAAAAAAAAAACAAAAAAAAAAAAAAAGGCCAACTGCTGAATAAGCAGAAAGTGCAGTGGTTTTGGCCAAAGTGCGGCACACTTTTCAGTCTATAGAAAAATTAAATGCTAAGTGCATTAACACCATATGTGCGGTGCATAAATAAGTTTATGCGGCACACTTTAGCCCATTTTTAGCCTATAAATACAGCCCCTAATCACCTCATTGCATATCTCTTACACACGCAAACCTCAATTCGTTTAGAACACTTAGAAAAAGTATTTTTGGTGATCTTGGCTTGACAAACCAAGGATCCAAACACCCCTTCAAACAACCATTACCACCATCGACTACCACCACTCTCCACCATGAATTCCCAGGTTTTGATCCATCAAAGAAGCATAATAGAAGTGTTTATTCGAATCTATAATCGATTGTGACAGAATTGTTCATAGTTTCCGGATTTTGCTTTGAATATAGTAAGATGTTCTTGGGAAATTCTTGTGAAATCACCATATTTTGCTCTTGATGTCGGTATAAACCTTGTTACTCTTTTGAATATGATCTTTATTGAATTCATGATGAATGTTATGTGTTTTGTTACTTTGATTATAGAGTAGTAATCTTATGTTTGTTTGGGCATAATGTGATCTTTGATAATTCAGTGTGTTTGAGGATTACGAGTTATTGAATTGGTAAAACATATTTTATATAAGAAAATAGGCTGAAAGGTTTCTTTATACATGTGTTCTATCAATCTATCTAATATATGGATAAATAACTTATAAAGCCAAAGATTTTAATTGTTATTAATCTAATAAACACTAGTTATTATTTAAAAGCAGAAAGGATTTATAACTTTGATACTCATTTTAAACACTATTCCAAACACATCATTATCTAAGTGATCATTGCCTAAACAAACATACCTTAATCATTTGATTGAATCATCTTTTAATCACTTTTCGTTATAATATCCGATATATGCTAAAGAGATTTGGTTAATTTGTTCCGTGACAATCTTAGTAACTTATCACCTTAATTACAAACTGTTGAAAACTTCAATTCTCGTAGAGATCGACCTGACTACCTAAAGCTATACTAACCACGAACGGGTAAACTTCCCGATGTTTGCTTTTTAGTAATAATCATATTCTATATTCCTAAATTTTAAAGCTTGGAAAACACACATCAAGTGTTTTCATCTAGCTATTTCGTGAGGTGTTTGGTTGTGTACTGGTAATTGATCAAATAAATGCTTAACGGAAAAATCCTTTGGGATACATTTTCATAAATTTCTAAAGGCTACTTGAGGACAAGTAGGATTCAAGTGGGGGAATATTTGATGACATCAAATAATGTTACTTTTGTAGCATCATTTATCCTATGTAAATTACCCATTTTGTATAATTATTGCAAGAATTGATACTTAATCATTTATATTTGAGAATTGCAGTAATTATGGAGTACTTTGTGAAGATTAGCTAAAAGGCACGCATTTTGGAGCTTAAATGAAGAAATATGAAGAATACTGTTCTGACATCCAATACACTGTATCCATCAAGGAAGATACGGCGTATTAGTCATGCACTCACAAAAACCACAAATGAAAAGTACTTCTAACAATTCTAAGCCTAAGAAAAATAAATTGGTTCAGACAACTTATTAAAATAAGCTGTTAATAAGCTAAAAAGGGCTATAAAGCTTAAATGGCTAAAAATGTGATAAAAGAAACGTTTTGTGAGGTAATAAATGAAAAAGTCCCAAGGGCAGATGGTTGAGGGAGTGTGTGTTAAGTTGTATGCTATGAGAAAGGGGGAGGTCACAGGTTCGAACCATGTGGCTTCCCTTTTTAATAATTTTTTTTTTATTTTTCTTTTAAAAAAACTAAAGTATAAGCAAATATTACAAACTTTAAAAAAGAATTTTTTTACAAAACTTAAAGATAAGATAGAAATAAGCTAACTTAAGTGACAGTTTAGACTTTTTTTAAACTAAGCGACTAAAAAGCTAACTGTTTAGCTTTTTAGACCTAATGGGCAACAAGGAAAAACAAATAAGTTCGAAAAAAGATTATTACTAGACCCTAATAAGCACTAGGGAACAAAAATAAGCAAATAAAATAAGCTAGAAAGAGACTTAGAAGCATTAAGGCAGTAGGCATAAACTAACAGTTTTAAATGAAAAATTGCCAACTTTGAGCTAAGAATTAAGACCAAATAAGCACAGGAATTAAGCTATAAAGTGAAAACAGATTGAGCTTATACTACCAAGAACTTATGCTATCAATTTTAAATCCTAAAATTAACATTAACTAAGCTAAATTAGTGATTGAAAAATGGCTTTTTAAACTTAAAAACCAAAAAATGCACTTGACAGATTTGCACAAAAAACTTACTATACAATTGCACACTTAACCAACTCTTTTCATATTGAATTCAGACACAAAATGGAGCTTGAACAAAACCTTAAAACAGGTTATGAGCAAAAATCAAATTCAAACAGTTTGAAAAAGTTTAAAAGCCACAGATTCAAAGAACTTGTAGTTCAAACCTTAAAACTTGAATTTAAACTTTAAAAACTTTTTAAAACTGATTAAAACAACTTAAATAAGCTTGTTTAAGTTTGCTTAGTGACCCAAAATACTTTTAAACTATTTTTGACCCATTTTGGTTCTTAACCCAAACACTCCCTTAAAAACTTGAAAACAAATTTTATACTAAAACAGACTATGATATGCTTCAAACAGATTAAACAGATTAAGACTAATGACTATAAAATACAATTAAGTAAAAATCTTAGAAAAATAAGCACAGATTAATAAGCTAGAACCAATGAGCTATTTTAACTATGAAACTGGATAGAAACAAATAAGCTATAATAAACTAAAACTAAGCTCTTAAACTAACATAATAAGCTAATAAAAGGCAGAATAAGCATTTATAAGTAATAACAAGCAAAAATAAACAGAATTAAGTAGTTTAGCAAATAAGCAATTTGAAAGCATATAAAAGGAAAAAAATAAAATAACCTGCAGCCATAAGCTTACAATGAAGAACCTAAAGCTCTAGGGATTCAGCTTGTTGTCAATAAGCTAAATCAAAACTCATAAGCTCATCCATTGCTAGCTTATCATCCAAAAAGCTCAAAACCAAACATAATATAGATTGAACAGTAATTTTTTATACAAGATATTTAAAGAAACACTGAAGTTTTATTAAACTTTGGAAAAATTACAACTTAGAATGAAATTAGAACATTTAAAAGATAATTAAGTTAAAAATTACATAAATAAGTTTAAAACTAAAAACTTGAACTTCATTAAAACTTGAAAGTTACATTGCTTGAAAAGTAAAATACAATCGAAAGTAAAAAATAAGCTGTAAATAAAACTGGAAATAAACCTAAACTAATCCTAAAATCTAATCATCCAAAATGAAGAGAATCTTATTCTATTTATAGCCAAAGAGTGAGAGGAGCTTGTGCTTCTTGTGTTTGTTGTGTGAGGAGAATGTAAGCCTCATCCAGGCCATCTATTCCGAGCCCTTTAATCCATTTACATTGATCTCAGCCCTTGATTTATCTCCATGTCCCATCAACCAATAACCTTTTATGGGATTGCCATCGTGGATTTGTTGATTTGTGAAGTGGGGTTGAAGGTGAGAGTGATGGGTGACAGTAGGGTAGAGGGTTTTTATCATGGTGCAGGGTAGAGTGAAAGAGACATTGAATAGTGTTGTGGGTTTGGCAGGAAATGGTTTAGGTTTTTTTGGGGATAACGGGGTGTTAGCCTTAAAAATATTGAGTCGAACAAGGAAGTTCGTTCATTATATTATGTCTCGGTCACTTAATTAATTATACGTTGTAATAGGCTAGAAGGGTAAACGGGCTTGTAAATGTAAGCTAATATTGTATGTGTATCGGGCTAAAGCCCAAGTCAATCCCGAGCCCGGCCCAAGTAAAAGCCCACACGCCCCATGTAGTTGTGTAGGGTATATATATCATTTTCCATCAAGGAAAATAGTGTTGGTTCATTTGTAAGAATTCCATTTTGCAAGTCAACTTCCCAATCTCTTTCATTTCCTCTCTCTAGTTTCTCTCTCTAAACTTCTTTTATTTTCCTTCTCTTTTCTTCTTGAATTCGAGCTACATATAATGAAGTGAAGTGATTATGGGTTACCGACATTTGGTATCAGAGCCTCGGGTGTTTAGTGTTTGATTTGTGGATTAAATAACAAATTTCGTGGCCTTTTATTTTTATTTTTGGTTCGAACTAGAAAAACAAGAAAAAACCATGGTTTGATTTATATTTTCGTGGTTAAGTTGTTAAATCTTTGTACTTTCGTGGCTAGAACAAGTTCTTAGATCTATCTTCGTAGTTCTATAGCTTAGTTCGTGGATAAATGGGTAAAATCGAGCTAGTTTGAAGTTTTTTCGTCATTGCGTTTTGACAAAATTCTTGGTTGCGTTTTGAGAATAGAGACAAACAAGTACTGTACTTGAAAGTGACATTTGTACTAGTTGCATTTTGATTGGAAGACAAATTTGTACTGGTTGCGTTTTGATTGGAAGACATTGCGTTTTGATTCAAGTCGCTGCATTTTGGTCTCAAGTAGGTGCGTTTTGATTCAAATCGCTGCGTTTTGATTCTCAAGTAACTGCGATTTGATATTTTTGTGTGTGTTGCGTTTTGTCTCCACAGGTTGCGTTTTGCTCATCGAAGACCATCATTGCGTTTTGACTAAACGTTACTCTGCCTAATTTTTTTATACATTGCGTTTTGTGTCCAAGACAGACTGCGTTTTGTTCAAAGAACATTGCGTTTTGCTAGAAGACACTGCGTTTTGCTCGAAGTCACTGCGTTTTGATCATATAATATGTTGCGTTTTGCTTAAGAAAAGTGACTGCGTTTTGTTCAAAGATAGTTGCGTTTTGACTAAAGTCATTGTGTTTTGTCCATTGAAAACCCATGTTTTGAAACCCTAATTTCCCGAATTTAGGAATATATATTAATCACCGTTTAATCAAAACATCACATCAAGACAAACCAACTTCATGGACTAAATACGAGGACTTTGGACTTTAATTCGGACTACAAGAACATAATCAACAAACTTTAACAACAACAATTAACTTTTCATGGTTTTCTCTCAATTTTGTAAAATCCCGAGAAAGAATTCTATTTCTCGGTTTAATCATAGACTTGTAAAATCCCGTGAACGTTAATTCATTTAAAATCACAATCCAATCAACACTTCATAACACTTAAGATCCTTCAATCACTTTATCACTTCATAATTCTTCAATCATTCATCATGACAACTCCAATTGTGACTTCCACAACCGACAGTCAAATGCATAACAACATAATGGCAGCTGGTTCAAGGGATCGTCCACCAATGCTTGCAACAGGACGATATGCACAATGGCGATCACGGTTCTTACGATACATTGATACAAGACCAAATGGTGATGCCTTACGGAAGTGCATTCTTAAAGGTCCTTACACTCCAACGATTGTCACAACTCCAACTGTTCCTGCAACAGAGGATTCTCCAGCAGTTCCTGAACAAACAACAGTCGAGACTGTCATGAATATGACTCCTAAGAACAGAGCTCATTTTGAATCAGAAAAAGAAGCGATTCATTTGATATTGACTAGAATTGGAGATGAAATATACTCAACTGTTGATGCATGTCAGACAGCTCAAGAAATGTGGGAAGCCATCGAAAGGCTACAACAAGGTGAATCACTCAATATTCAAGATGTCAAGACAAACTTATTTTGGGAGTTTGGTCAATTCACCTCTCACGATGGAGAAACAATTGAGTCTTACTACACAAGATTCTACAAAATGATGAATGAAATGATCAGAAACAATTTGACAGTTGCAACGATGCAAGTCAATGTTCAATTTCTTCAACAACTTCAACCAGAATGGTCAAGATTTGTCACAATTGTGAAGCAACAACACAAGTTGGATGAAGTTTCATACCATAAGCTCTTTGACATTCTGAAACAATACCAAAAGGAAGTTAATGAACTCCGTGCTGAAAGAATGGCCAAGAATGCTAACCCATTAGCACTTGTTGCTACTGCTCAAACACTTCAAGACCCTTATTACCAAACATCAAAACCTCACAAATCATATGCACCAACATCAAAAGCTTCACTTCCAACCAGATCTCATGCAACTACAAGATACAAAGGCAAAGAGATAGCCAAACCAATCACACCACCATCTGAGTCAGCTTCTGAAGAAGACAGTGATCCTGAACAAGCTCAGAAGGATAAAGACATGCAGAAAAATTTGGCTCTCATTGCAAAGTACTTCAAGAAACTCTACAAACCTACCAACAACAACCTCAGAACTTCCTCAAACACCAGAAACAAGAATGTGGATACTACTCCAAGGTACAAGAATGACAATCAGACTGGACAGTTTGGGAATCAGAGGGCAGTGAATGTTGTTGGGGCTAGGGAAACTGTAGGTGGTCCAGTAGTGCAACAGTCTGGGATACAGTGTTTTAACTGCAAGGAATTTGGTCATTATGCTAAGGAATGCAGAAAGCCAAAACGGGTTAAAGACTCCACGTATCACAAGGAAAAGATGTTGCTGTGTAAACAAGCTGAGAAAGGTGTTCAACTTCAAGCAGAGCAATCTGACTGGCTAGCAGACACGGATGAAGAGATTGATGAACAAGAGTTGGAAGCACATTACAGTTACATGGCAAAGATTCAGGAGGTTCCTAATGCAGACTCAGGCACAGACGCTGAGCCATTGGAACAGGTACAATACGATACTGACGATAATGTGTTTGCCAATGACATACAACATTTTGACCAATCTGAATCCATTAGTAACACATGTGCAGTGGAAACGGGTGATAGTAATGTCACTCCTGACTCACCGGATATGTGTGATAATGATATTCAGGATGACCAAAATGATGTAGAATGTGATGATGAGCGTGTTGCACTTGCTAATTTAATTGCTAATTTAAAGCTTGATGTCGATGAAAATAAAAAGATTCAAAAGCAATTAAAGAAAGCAAATGCAACATTGACTCAAGAGTTAACTGAGTGCAAATCTATTCTTGCGGAAACTAGTAGAACTCTAGGGGAATCTAATAGTATTCGGGATAGTTGCTTAGTTGCACTTCAAAATAAACAGACTGAGTTTGAGAGGTACAAGGCCTTTAATGATCGTACAGTTGACTATGATAAACTTGAACATAAGTTAAATGAAGCTCTAGGACTATTAGCTCAAAAAGATATTGACAAAATGATTTCAATGGAAAACCAGATAAAGTTTTTAAATGAAATTGTTTACAAACGGAGTCAATCAATCCAAACCATTCATATCGCGATCGTTATCACGATCAATATCGCGATCGTTATCACGATCAATATCGCGATCGGTATCACGATCAATATCGCGATCGGTATCGGTATAGCGATCGGTATCGGTATCGCGATCGGTATTGTTATCGTTAGCGTTATCGATATCGCGATCGGTATCGCGATCGGGATCGCGATCGGTATCGCGATCGGGATCTCGATCGGTATCGCGATCAGGGTCTCAATCGATATC
>BQNB010115344.1:0-21577 GCA_026074375.1 Tanacetum coccineum
AACCCGTCTCTTATTTCTTTGTAATTTCTAGCTCCTTGCTAGTTTTTCTTAATAAAAGTCGCCGTTCAAAAAAAAAAAGGATCAAATACACCCGCATGCCAATATTGATCAAACTACGACTTAAAAACTGAAACATGAATCTCGATGACACATGACTGGATCCTTTCACGAAGCATAAAACATGATCCTATATTGGTTTTGCAGTGTATGGGATTTGGAATCGTCATCCGAAATCTTAAAATGAGATACTTGTGACATGAGTGAAAACTAATGAATCATAGTCATAACCAAATAGCAAAAGGTACATAAAGCTCAAAAGAAAAAAGTAAAATGATCTTGCTAATATACATGTTTGAGGCACATTTTCTTTTGAACAATTAAATCAATAAAACTACAAAATGTATTTTTTATTTATTTAAAGCAATTAATAGATTTAATATACTATGAGTTATGCTAAATTAAAGAATTTGTTGTTTCTATATTTAAATTAATTATGTGTGGAAAACGTAGAAGGGGGGTGAATACGTTTTCGTTTAAAAATCAAAAACTTTTCGTATAAAATACCCAATCAATCGCGACGTAATATGAAAAGTACCAAACATATTCATGTCTATATGAAAGCATTGAATAACCAAGTAGTCACAACATAATCATAAACATCAAGAGTACATCAAACAATAGTCTAAACACAAAGCTCACACGTACTAAGCCTTAACTTTTCCGCAACTAAGATGTTTAGGCTATGCGATGCATTCATAATCACAATCAACACACAACAAGCATGTTATGCAAGCATAAATGTAAAGACATAAATGTAAATAAAGGGTAATGCAAAATGTAAGAGGAAATGCAAACCGGACACGATGATTTATAGTGGTTCGGTCACGGAGCTCCTCTCCGCCCTACTCCACTCCCTAAGTACCCAACTTGAGAGTTACTTCACTAGATCAACAAGCTCCCTTCTTGGCGGAGAAAACCTTACACAACGTTGCTTACGCTTTTTCCGGTACAAAGCTAAATACCGAGTTCTTAAACACCGGGAGAACCAACCCATCGTCGCTTACACTTTATCCGGTACAAAGCTAAATACCGAGTTCTTACACAAAGGGTAGAACCAACCCAAAACCCCGTTATGTTTTATGGCCCAACATAACAAACCTTGTATTTTATGGCACAAACACATAAACCATCTAGTCCTAAAATCAAATGAATACAAGAGAAGATCAAATAGTATAGAATTGATGATCCATCAGACAAGATGGTGTCAAAGGATATTGAATGCCTAATCTAGATTAACTTCCCATTGATAGAAGCCTTCCCAAAAGGATGTAATGATGAGATCTCCAAACGTTGTCTAGATCCTTCATATGGAGTATGTTTGGTGTGGATATGGAAAGCAAAGATCATCAAGCTTGCTTTGGTTGGATCAACATAAAGTATGCTACAGCAAGATGAAAGAAAGAACATTATGATCACATGGAAGGAGGGTGTTTAATAACTAACTTCAACTCGATCTAAAGAGTGGAGAAATGCAGAGAATAAAAAATTATGTGAAAGGTGTGTTTAAAATGTAAGAAAATAGGCATGGTATTACATAGGCTGAAGAATCACTGTAGCCCGTTCTGCCGGTGCTATTGAATAAGGGACCGCAGCCAAAAGCAAGGGCACCGGCCTACAGTAATACAATCTAAGTTTTGATTTGCAAAATCTTGAAATATCTTATGTAATCTTGGAGAGATTTTTCCAGATTTAGATGATGTAATGCATGATGTAAAAAATCATTTTCTATTCTATTTTCCTAAAGTAAAAAAATAACTTGTATATTTAAAGTGTAAGTAAACTTTTGTAAAGTAAAATGTCTAGTTGAGTTCTTGTCAAAATAAAGTTTACTTGTTTAAATAAAATACTTGTAGATGCAAATGTGAAATGAGGTTTGATCATAATGCAACATAACAAACATGTACGAACCTGTGTTGTAACATACGAGGATTCGAGACGTCGAGAGTCCATGTATGTTGAGACAAAATATCATGACGAGTAACTTGTATATTTTACGTTATGTATTACAAGTTACATGTTTGTCATTATCAAAACAAAAGAGAATGTGTATATTAAATATCGTAATATTTGCACTAACACTCTTACACTTTCTCAAAGAAATCAGGCAGGACAGAGATAAGTAAAAAAATGGAAAAAAGGAGGCCCCGGCCAAAGAAAAAGCTGTGGCCATCTATATTATACAGTCGTGGCATAGGGTGACTCGACAGAAGGTGACATTGAGTTTTGCTCATGTAAATGAGATCACGTTCCCTCCGTTGTCCGCCAACAAGGGAACAGAAGGTCCATTGGTCATAGAAGTAGAAATTGGAGGACACGCGATTCACTGCATGTATGTGGACAGAGGCTCCTCGATGGAAGTTCTTTACGAATATTGCTTCAACCGGCTCCGACCAGAGATTAAGAGTCAAATGGTTCCTGCCACCACATCCCAAACCGGCTTCAGTGGGGAAACTATATGGCCGTTGGGGCAACTAATGCTGTTAGTAACTATAGGAGACGCAGAGCACTTCTCATAAACGTGGATGAATTTTATGATAGTAAGGTCACCATCACCGTACAATGGCATCATTGGGAGACCTGGGATCAGAGAAATCCAAGCAGTACCATCCACGGCTCATGGAATGCTCAAGTTCCCAGTAAATGGTTGAGTAATGACTATCCCTGTTAATAATGATATTAAAAAATAATTTTATATATTAAAGAAAAAAATTGATTTAATTAAATATTAATTATTTTTTGTAAAAATTTTTTTATTTGGTAGCACTATCCTGACGCCAAATGGGTGCGCTACCATCACGGCAACTTCAAAAGACTCCATAAAAAAGATTAAAGGAGCTCAGGAAAATTTGAAGGTAGCAATACATCCTAACTTTCCAGACCAAGAGGTTGCTCTGGGAGGAACGCTATCCATTGAAGGACGGACGGCACTATGCGCGCTCCTGAAGAGGAATCTAGATATATTTGCATGGCAGCCGTTAGGAGGGAGGAGTTTGAGACTCCGTTGTTTAACATCCACTGGTTGGTGAAACAAGCACTTGCTTCAGCAATTGAGCTTTTAGACTCATCAATCTCATTCACATGTAGATGTCTTTCACTTTGTGTGAGTACAGCAAAAGAATCTTAATTGAAATCAAACAGTTCCTTGTAATGTTTTGTTTTAACCTTATTCTATGTCTAATTCTATCGCAATTATTTTGTTTCAATAAGTGCGGTGATCATCTACAGGCACTATGAGGCTCACGACATCTTGATTCAATTAGTAACTAGATCTTTTCAATTGTCCAAATGCACTGTATCCTTATTCTTGAATCCTGATTTATCGAGGTTACTAGATTTTAAAGAACATCTGAAATCAGAGCTTCCTGTGATGCTTGTGACTTTTATTATTAAAACTTTTCTTAAGATGTTGATACTTAATTGCAGTTTTATATTCCATTTCTAGTTTTGAAATAAGTTTTGACTTCATCATGAACTTTATACACCATCAGCTTCAAATCTTAGACAACGTGAGTTGCCACATCATAACAGGTCAGATTGAGTCGACAAACAATTAACAATCAGATTCTCATTTTCATATGTAGAAGGTTTTTCTTTTTCAATTTCAGCAATTGCTTGTCTACAGAATATCTGTTCCACTTAGTTATTAGCTTTTGATCAAAAATCTTTTCCTTTCTTTAACTCTCTTTTTAAAGAGGGTTTGTTTTACTCAAGCATAAGTGTTTCTTTAAAGTTTTTGAAAAATGGAAATAACTTCAGTGAGGTAACATCTTTTCGTTGACTCAAAACACTACTCCGTCCCTCTGTACAGACCTGATGGGAAGTGATTCTAGTTTTGCGAAGTTTTTGTCAAATTCAGTAAAAATGTTGGTGAGTACAGTAAAGATTAAGCTTCACTTGACCTTTGTTGGAAGAATTCTGGGGACATCTTGACAGGAGTATTGGGTGGATTACACTGTCAATGTTGAAATATGGTGTTTTCGAGCTGAGGTCTCAGCCATTTTCTGTTGTCTATCCTTATGGACCAAAATATCTGTTCTGGGGTCAGAAATTCTTTTGGGGAGAAAAGGTTGCAAGATGGTTTCTCTTCAAGAGTAAATCAGAGAGGGGAAAATCCGAAATTTATTTTCTCACACATAGAGGGCTTTGCATTTTCAACAGCCTTTTTTCCTAGTTATCTCACATAACTCACGTGTAGGCCTCTGAGTCATGTATGGAGCAGTGGGTGTTATGATGTCGTGAACAAGGCATGGACCCATTATATACATGCAGACAGGAGCTTTTTTTTGTAGCCTATTGCAAACCTGTCTTTTCATCAAAAATGATTTGTTGACACAACATGTGTACTGTTTGAGCAGACTGACCCTGTTTGTATAATTTATCTTCCAATCTTGTCTTTTTATCTTTCCTTAAAGTCTAAAAAACTATCTCAAGGAATTTGTCTCCTTTTGTTTAAAAATCCTTTTTCAAGAGTTACTTCTTCTTGTCTTGACTCTATAACGGCAACTGTAGAACTAAGGAAATATTGTGCTGAATGAAGTTCAGATTTTAAAGAAGTTTTCCTTTCCTGTTTCGGTCCCGAGATTGATTATTCTCATTTGTTCATCATTTTTTCGTTCTTCTATCAGTTAATATCCAACATTGCCCTGTTTTTCAATCTTCTCCGACCGAGTTCCCTTATATCTCGCAAGTCAGAGTTCACTGGAGTCATATTACATATATGGCTTATTTTTAATTTACTTTTGTACATGAAGATGCATTACATTGTACAAGGCATGTTCTTCGTTGTCTCCACATACTGATCATATGATACGGAGTAATATTACTATCACTCGTATAGTCAGCATCAAGTCAAACAACGTAGTTGTGTGTACATCATTAATTTGCATACTCGTGTACATCATAGATGAACTCAAACCATATGGTCTACAAAGGTCATCAGATCTTGGTACCTCAAATGGATTATCACTGTCGTATGAAGGAGCGCATTCGGCTTCATCATAGATTGGGATCTTTCAGATGTGAGGGAATATGCCAATGACCTGTCCTTGTGAAAGATGAGAGATCCTCATCTAACATTAGAGGTCGAAGCATCACATTCATCAGCTTCAAAAATGTGAACCAAACATTGAGTGCCCAAATCATTTCTCGAGAGGTGAACATCCATATCATCATCAAACATTGGTAAACGCCTTTTTCCCCTGCAAAGAAGTGATGACTGTTCTTGCATCTCAGAACTCTCCAGACTCCTGGCTGCATTTAGAAGCATCTTGCTTCCTAAAGTAGTCTGAATCTGAAGTCGCTTTGCCCAGTTGGACATTCAAGTGCTATGTGCCCTAGTGCACGTTCCAGATTGGGAGCACTTGATTAGGTTTCACTTGACCAAGAGATTAATCATGCCTCCTCTGTTCGGAGCTCCTATCATTTCCCGCACACCATTTCCTCTTGGCATTGTTTCTACTTTGAAAATGGTCTTCCTTAGATTAGTCGCATTGTATCTTGCCACGGACATCTTGAACAAGCAACTTTCCTCTTTGAACCATAGCTTTGTTCCTTGCATTAGACGACGCTCTAAGTTGATTGTTTGTTTGAGGAAGATGTGATTTGTACGATTGAGTGAGGAGGGCAAGTGAGTTGGATAAACTTTCAATCAAGTTTTCTGTTGAAGAACTTCCTGAGTTCATTTGAAAGTTGTCAGAAGGATATGGTTCTGTTGAGGATTGAGGAGACTTGGATGATTGTGTTGGATACTGCTGAACTGAGGCGTCCGACACTAGTGCCAAAGGATCATTATTTGGTTGACCGAACCTTTCCATCATAATTCTGTTCTCATTAGCATGCACCTCATGTTGCTTTAAGTAGGCATACAACTGATCACAGTTTGACTCTTTCAAACCTCTGTTAAGTTTGACTTCAGTTATGAATCTACTCCACTCAGGCAACATGTTGTTCACAAACTTTGAGTTAAGCTGCATCCTGGACATGGTCATCTTGATGTTTCTCATGTCATTAATGAGCTTCGTAAACCTAACGTAGTATCCTTGAATGGTTTCTCCTTTGATTTGACGGAAGTGTTCAAATTCATCGTATAACTGAGATTCCCTGTCATCCTTTGTTAACTCAGAACCTTCCAGAATCATCTTCACGTTTTCCCAAATGTCTTTGGCGTCAGTATAGTGATTGATGAGTGAGTAGATGTCCTTTGGTATACCCTGAAGTAGGATATTGGTTGCACGAATGTCAGCTTTATACCTTTCCTTTTCTTCAGCTGAAAGGTCGTTAAGGACTCTAGCACGTACTGGACCTTGTTGAATTGCACCCTCAGTTCCTCCAGTAATAACATCTGAGACCGTTCCCATCTGAAATGGTCCTTCTTTAATGGACTTCATAATATTCTCTCCATTATCCTTTCCTAGACAGTACAGACGTATACGTTGTTGCCAAGATTCAAAGTCTGTTCTATCAAGCATTGGTGGGCGTGTATCAGAACCGGCACACTGGATGTCTTCTTGCATACTAGACATCTTGTATTATTATGATATGATATGTTTTGATCGATCAATGATTAGTGAGTGTACGTTAAAAGTGGTGAGGTTAACTTATTCGTATTTTGTTTTAGTGATATTAAATCCCGAGTTTGAAAATTTTCAAATTTCGAAGACAGAAGCTCAACTCGCCGCCAAAGGCTACCAAACCGCTGCAAAGAAATAAGGCAACTCGCTGGTGGAATTTTAGGGCAACTCGCCGAACACAACTCGCTGCCAAGCAACCCGCCGCGAAGAATATATTTATCAAACCGCCGTTGAGTTTTCAAACCGCCAGAGTTTCCTCAAGATATTTGTTATTAAAATATTCAACCCGCTGATAACCTGTTCAAACCGCTGGTAAGCAAACCGTCGCTTAGTAACAACTCGCCTCTTGAGCAACTTTCCACCTATTCAAACCGCTGGTAAGCAAACCGCTGCTTAGTAACAACTCGCCGCTTGAGCAACTCGCCACCTGTTTAAACCGCTGGTAAGCAAACCGCTGCTTAGTAACAACTCGCCCAATATTTTTTCAGCAAACCGTCCGTGAAGAATTCTGGCAACTATCCACGAAGTACAAACGACGTTTTTTAAACACAAAATCACCTATAATATCACCCTTGTTTGAATGATTTTCGCTTCTTTGATTTCTTTTTGACACAACACAGTACCACAAGGTAATAGCAACTAGAAATACCCAAACTTTATCATTACCAACAACAAAATTGGGAGATCTTAAAAAAACGAGCTAGAACTCTTCAAAGGTACACTTTTTGATCTAAATCAAGCAAGAAATCGTACATACATACGATCTAATCATCCCATTAGCTCTGATACCAATTGTGGTATATCCTATATCATAACACGGGGTCGATTCTTGGATCTGGCTAGTTTCTAGAGAGAGAAACACTAGAGAGAATATATTCTAGAGAGAGAAAGTGTTTTCTTTTGTAAATGAATTTATGACTAGCTTACCTCTTCCAAAGTTGGAAGAGGCTATATATAGTACTTACAATATACCGGGTATTCGTACCCGACTTAAAACCAAAAAACGTACTATTAACTATTAAACTACGAGCTATAATAAACAGTAAAATACATGGGGTGACCGAGTCTTTTTCTAATATCTAACACATCTTCAGAAGAGTTTCCAATGGGTTCAATTCCACAAGGACCAGCACCTGCAAAGATAGTCAAATGGCAGATTACCAAGACTGGAAAGAAAGGTGCTTATCAGATCATCAGGGAAGATAACATAGATGTGGTATATGTGACCTTTCAAGGATTATTGAATGATTTAACAAGAGATGATCTCAAGGAGTTATATAGGCCGATGATGTTGAAGTATGGAGATAACAGGCCTGGAGAAGAATTTAAAAGGGTTTTATGGGGGGATTTAAAGACTATGTTTGATCCACCATCTACAGAGGATGCTGTTTGGAATTTAACACATGAACAAAAGGTACTCAGTTGGAGATATTTTCATAGTTGTGCTGTTCATTGTTTAACTTTGGAGGCTGCACACATCTATATGCTGACTGAGGTTAAGTATCCACTACCACCCAGAGTTTGCAAAGCTATGCTTGAAAAGAAGCTTTTGGGAGATAGAAAAGATGAGGTCTGCTATCAACTCTTGAAGTCAATTGAGAAACAAGCTCAGCAACAGCAATAGATTTGTAAATGTTTGAAAGAATTTTCAGAGCTGTGGAATATAGATAGAGAGTTATTTATAATAAATGGAGTTGGGAAGAGATAACACTTGGTGGAAGTGCTATGCACTAACACAACAAATGGTTATCAGTCCACCATGTCTAACAAACATAAGGACTGGCTAGTCCAAAGCAAACGGCTCTTGGTAAAGACTTCTCAAATCCGTTTATGGCTGACAATTTGCCAAAAATTGTATGGTTTTCAACTCACCATATCTGTTTAAGTGAAGAGTTGGCTAGCCCACAAGTTTATGGATTGTGGTAAAGGCTGTGGAAAAACCATAACTAGTCCATGAGATTATGGCTTATGGTAAAGACAAATTTTAAATCCATATTAGATGGTTGACACTTTACCAAAAAGTGGATGGTACATCAACTCACCAAGTTTCATGTACAAAGAGTTGATATGGTAATCAATCCACCATGGAATTTACCTTTTCTAGGTGCCTAAGGATTGACTAGCCCTGAGCAAACGGCTACAGGTAAAGGCATATCAAATCCGTTCATGGCTGTAATGGTTTGCCAAAAACCATATGGTATTCAACTCACCAATGTTTCATGTACTGAGAGTTGAAATGGTTTTCAGTCAACCATGGACATGCACCTTTCTGGTGGCCAAAGGACTGACTACTCTAGAGTAAATGGCTAACTGGTAAAGAGACATCAAATCCATTTAAAGTTTCAATGATTCACCTCTCATAGGAGTTAACACACCTGGAAGTGATGAGAATAGTCTGAAACTATATGATTTGATTGCTGATATAAAATGTTGCTGAAAAGTTTTGAAGAATGATGGCTGCAAAGATAAAAAATAGATGATTTAAAGAATTGCCGCTCAAGAATATTTTGAGGAGTTTTACTTACAACATCCTCAGGAAAGCTCAAATGAAAGACACTTAAAGAAACTTGAAGTTCACAAGTAAAGATCAAGTTAGGGGAGGATTGTTGGGAAAAATATTGTAAAAGACTTAATACTGGTAGTATAACAGTTAAGTCTGGTAGTATAAGTTAAGTCTAGCAGTACTAAGTTAAGTCTGGCAGTACTATGTTAAGTCTGGCAGTGCTATAGTTAGTACTGGTAGAGTGGCAGTACTATAGTTAGTACTGGTCGTATGTAGTTAAGTCTGTTTATGTAACAGAATAGAAGTAATAGTTATCTTAGAGATATTTTAGGAGATATCTTAGGAAAGGATATGTATTATCCTTTCATACATTTTGTAAAGCCTGCTAGGGTGTTCCTTGGTGTATAAAAGGAACCCTACGGCATAGAGTTTCATATATGTAATAGAAGCATTGAAGCTTAATAGAAATCTATAGCAAAATTAGTATTATTGTTCTTCTTAATTCTTATGTTAAGATTCTGCATTAACACTTGATATTCATAGTCTGTGTCTTTCACATAGTTGATTTGGATTTATTTAAGTTAGCTATTGTCTTACAAAGGCTATATAGATCCAAGACCAAGGACCTACAGCATGGAAGAATTTTAACACCAAATATTTGAATTTTGCAAAAGAACCAAGAAATGTTCAATTAGGGTTGGTTGCTGATGGTTTCAATCTATTCGGCAACCTTAGTCAGCCTTACAGCATGTGGTTAATAACATACAATCTGCCTCTGTGGTTATGTATGAAAGACAGTTATTTTATGATGGTGTTATTAATTCCTTGCCTTAAATCCCTGGGCAAGGACATTGGTGTTTACTTGAGACATTTGATTGATGACCTAAAGGATTTATGGGCACTGAAAGGTGTCGAGACTATAGATGTTGCTACAGGCTAGAAGTTCAATATAAGAGCGATGGTTTTATGGACCATAAATGAGTTTCTTGGTCGAAGTAGTTTGTTTAGGTGGAGTGGGCAAGGTTACAAGGCATGTACTATATGTAATGAAGACACTCCATCTATGCGTGTGTTAGGCAAAACAGCTTATGTTAGCCACAGATGATTCTTAAAGAAGCCTTAAAAATGGAGGAGGTCACTTGATTTCAATGGTGAAACCGAAGACGAAGATCCTCTTAGAAAATTTGACCAGGATCAAATCCTGGGTCAACTTGCTAGATTAACCATGCATGTAAAGGGTAAACATCCGAGGTATGGTGGTGTGAAGATAAAACACAATGTTCTAGTCGAGCTGAACTGGACTAAATGATCTTTTTTTTACGAGCTTAAGTATTGGTCTTTTCTTACACTAAAACACAATTTAGATATCATGCATATCAAAAAAAAATCATTGGAGAGTATCTTGAACACTTTGTTAATGAATGACAAATCTAAAGACACCACCAAGGCTAGACAAGACTTGAAAAGGCTGGGCATTCGAAGTGGCTTGTGGCTCGGCCAAAACAAAAATGAGAAGTGCTCGAAGCCTCAGGTTGCGTATTCTTTTACACTAGAGAACATAAAAATGTTTTGTCAGTTCATCAAAGGAGTTAAACTACCAGATGGGTTCGGATCTAACTTCAAGCACAAAGTGACCAATAATGATACCAATATAACAGGCCCGAAGTCTCATGACTGTCATATAATGATGCAATGTTTACTTCCTTGCGGACTTCAATAATACTTTCCCCTAGACGTTGCAAAACCAATAATCATTCTTTAAGAAAATCCGCTCTCAAACTTTGATGGAGGATGACATGTTGAAAGCTCAGAGCAAGGTGGTCAATATTCTGTGCAATCTCAAGTTCATATATCCTCCTGCTTTCTTTGACATTATGATTTACTTGGTTATCCATTTACCTCTAGAGGCTCTTGAAGGCAGGTCTATTCGCCCCTGGTGGATGTATCCATTTGAAAGATTCATGAAGAAGCTAAAAATTTATATACAAAATAAAGCTAAGCTGGAAGGTTCGATTGTGGAGGGTTATGTTGCAGAAGAAGCATTGACTTTCAGTTCTCATTATTTTCAAGATGTTGCCCTCCCCTAACGTGTCAGTTTCAGGTGTTCAGATCAGTATGTAAATCGATTGGTTTATGGTTGGTTATTCGATTTGATCACCAAGAATTGAAGAAAGTGATATGGTATGTACTTCAAAACAGTCCTAAAATCGACACGTACCAGACCAAGTTTAAGAGGTACGCATTTTTATTTTGAAACTTCTTTTTTCTCAACTTATCTTTTCGACGACTTATTCTAATACCATGAACATTTTTCAGTGAAATTCCTAGCCAAGACATGAAAGAATAATTCCCCAGCTGGTTTGGGTCGCAGGTAAACTAAGACTTATTGTGTGTATTTAACTATAAAAATAACGATATCATATTTTGTGTTCTCTATCTAATCCTATCTTCTTCATTGATCCGTCAACATCACATATACAAAGATCCTCGTGTTAGCTCAAGCAATGAGTTATTTGCTTTGGCTTGTGGACCAACACCGTCTCCAATCTCCGTTAACTCTTACGTAGTCAACCGTGTGAGGTTTGTCATGCATAGCCATGATGAACGTCGCACAACTTAAAATAGTAGCATTTGTTCGCCTAGTGAGAAGGATGGAGAAATGTATTATGGTCAGCTTGAAGAAATCCTTGAGTTTTCGTATATGTCATTAAAAACTGTGTTGTTCCGAGTTAAGTGGTTCGACACTAGCAATGAAGGATGTAAAGTCAAACATTTGGCATTAGAAACAACATAACACAAATCTAGGCAAATGGTGAGTCTTTTAAAGATGATCAATACATTCTCGCAACACAAGTCAAACAAGTCTTCTACCTTGAAGATATGGCCAGACGACCACCCAACTGGATTGTCGTTGAAGATGTGAATCATAAAAATTTTCTGAACAGGGGTGTCATCGTGGTAGAGGACGATCATGATGTTATACATTTTGACAACTCTTCTCATCTCGCACTTTCTACTAGTTTGAATGATTTGGATTTTGCGACCATGCATATATATATTTAATCATTGGATGTTGACGCACCACCAGATATCATTGATGTTGATGAAGACGATGATATTATTGATGATGAAGACGCCCTTCCTCCTAATTTAGCAGATTATGATGATAAAGACCTCGTCAATGTTGATTATGATGATGATGTAGCTGTTGTATATTCTAATGAAGAAGAAGATTAATCTTGAGTTGTAACTTGTAAAAGACACTTATTTGAATGAACGAATGAAATTATTGTGAATTGTTTAAATGTGTATATTTATTTGAATGTGTATGTATTTGGATGTGTGCATGCTTACATTATTTTGTTCATGAATTTCTATATGTTATTCTAATTGTACTTGTACAAATGTTAGCATATGTAGCACGGGGTCACGGCGGTGACGGTGGTGGTGATGATCGTCCCCCTTCACACTAGATACCCATCGGTTACTGAGGTAAGAATTTATGGATTATTGTAATATAAGCATAAACTTGATACATTGAATTTGCTTGCCTTGAATTTTTATGACGTTATCACTTACTTGATTTTGTAGGCAAGGGCACCCAAAAACCCAATTTGGGAGGCAGGAAAACTCGCAGGCTGAATACCCGCAAGGAAACCAAGAACCTTGGGTTAAGGAGGATCATGGATCAATTTGGCTCGCAGAAGATCCAGTTTGAGTGGAACGATAGAGGCACGCTGATGCATCTCGGTGACTACGCGGCTCATTGGGCTAACCTCCTCGGGGAGATCATTAGGGAGTTCCCGATGCACTTCCGTTCTTGGCTCAACATCCCAGAGGAGCGAAAGGCAGGGGTCTTGGGAATGATTAGGGTCAGTTATTTCATTATCCTTTTATATTTATTTTATTATCGTGTTACATTTATTTAATTGTGTATATTTATCTGAATTTATTTACTTATTTATATCATATGAATAAATAAACAAATTTAGATAAATATATAAATTATATCTCTAATCTATGTTTGTCTTTGTTATATATGATTGCATACCCAATTTGACTTAACGCCCCACATGCGATCTGATCTTTGGCTAAAAATCAAGAAGGGCATCAAGACGTATTTGGCCAAGATCTACACCAACAACAAGTCATTGTTGAAGGCAGAGCATTGGGTTGCTAACCTCGACAACGGGACTTACGACATAGAAGGCATCAGATTCTGACGTCTTGCGAACATCTCAGTAGCAGATTAGGATGCGTTGATTGCCTTTTGATCTGATCCCAAGAACGCTGCCCGGTGTGTTCAAAATGCTTGAAACCGGGTAAAGAGCATGGTTTTATGCCGGCAGGGATCTCGGTCACTTGCTGTCCTCCGAGATAGGCAGGTAATAAACATTATAATTATTTTACATACATATAGCTCATTATACGCTTTGGTGTGTTGTGATTTGTCATTTTTAATTTGTTTCATCTTATATACGTGTGTATGTACAGATGGAGAGCTTCGCCACTAGAGAGTACCCGTCCCTGATCCAGACCTACTTTGATACACATACCGTTTACGGCCTATTCTTGCGAGATGAGGAACGACTTCTATATGTAAGTATTATTTCACAACACGCACTCTAATGATTTGTCACTACATAGGAGGAGATACTGAGGCTACAAGGTCTAGGCTCCTACGCTGATGATCAGATCATAGCCATTATTCGTCAAGGCAAGCAGCGGGGGCACATTCCCAGTGTTAGTAGGGTTTTAGCGGGAAGGGGAAGGGACATCCATATGTCGCCCGAGCCTCGATGCATGCACACCTGATGTCGATGATCTCAAAAGAACAAACAAGCAGCTAAAGAAACATATAGACATGATGATGAAGGTATTAAGGACTGACGACAAGATTTCCCAGCTGCTTACGCAGCTTCAATCACAGCATGAGGTCGATAGTGGTAGCGGGATTGATGGGGGCGAGGATGATGAGCCGAGCGATGATGAAAACGCCGGTGAGGAGGAGGAGGATGAGGATAGTTAAGACAAGTTATATATGGGTAAGCATATGCTATTTTGTTTCTTGAAGTATATATTGGCGACCCTTCACCCTTACATAAACATTTGTTTCCTCGTACATTTAGAACATGTTATCTAGGTGAATACTGACTTGTATCTTGCGGATAACACAAGTTTTGTGACTAGGAAGCCTGTTTTGAAGACTATGTTGTGTTTATTCAGATTTTAGACGTATTTACCTTTATTATATCAAATGTGTGGAAAAGGTAGAGGGGGGGGGGTGAATACGTTTTCATTTAAAAATCAAAAACTTTTCGTATCAAATCCCCGATCAATCGCGACGTAATATAAAAAGTACCAAACATATTCATGTCTATATGAAAGCATAGAATAACCAAGTAGTCACAACACAATCATAAACATCAAGAGTACATTAAACAATAGTTTAAACACAAAGCACACACATACTAAGCCTTAACTTTTCTGCAACTAAGATGTTTAGACTATGCGATGCATTCATGATCACAATCAACACACAACAAGCATATAATGCAAGCAAAAATGTAAAGACAAAAATGTAAATAAAGGGTAATGCAAAATGTAAGAGGAAATGCAAACCGGACACGATGATTTATAGTGGTTCGGTGACGGAGCTCCTCTCTGCCATACTCCACTCCCCAAGTACCCAACTTAAGAGTTACTTCACTAGATTAACAAGCTCCCTTCTTGGAGGTGAAAACCTTACAAAATGTTGCTTACACTTTTTTCGGTACAAAGCTAAATACCGAGTTCTTACACACCAAGTAGAACCAACCCATCATCGCTTACACTTTATCCGGTATAAAGCTAGATACCGAGTCCTTACATACCGGGTAGAACTAACCCAAACCCAACACAACAAATCATGTGTTTTATGGCACAAACACATAAACCATCTAATCCTATTTGGTGATACAAAAGGAGTGTTTAGAATAATCAAAATATGTAAGGTATAAGCGATGGAATCTTACCCATGAGATTTTGGATTAATCTATATGACCAATTGATTAACAAATATAAGTGAAAAACAGGGTTTAGAATTTCATTTGTTTACTACTATGAGGATTTAGATTTTATGAACCTTGGCTGGCTGCAAGCGCTGTTACTGTTTGGCAGCAAATCCGGTTCTATTGAACCAATGGAACCGGCTAGTCGGTTCTACAGTAGGCATTTTTGTCGTTTGGGGTAGTTAACTTTTTAATCTGACACTTAAATTAGATTATTTAGACTTGTATTAAGGTCGCCCAATAGTTAGTTTTTTTTTTGGTAATCTATCTAGCTCTTAAAGTCCTGTCAAAATTTCATAGATCTATCCAATATTTTTCGAACGCATTTTATGCCTTGTTTAAGATAGTTTCAACCTATGACCTCTTCATTTCTTAGTTTTTCCTATTTGTGTGTCTATTTGAAAACATGTTTTGTTCATATACATGTCTATCTATGTGTCTACTTGTTAAAGTCATTCGTGTGATAATACTTGAAGAAGTTTTTCTTTCATACTTGTTGGTATAAATGTTTGAACTATCATGTTGTGAAATGATATTCTTGCTTCTATCTTGCACCAACTCGTTTGGATTTGTGTAGGTCGATTAAGATCGATTTCTTTATCAAGATAGATTATGTCGCTCATTGATCGCACATATATCATCCTAACCCATATCTCTTTCATAACAGTTCATATTCATGCATATTCCAGTCATCACTTACTTTACTAATAAGATATATTTGTTAGGTGCTTGCATTGTAATTCACCATCTTTCCGCCACCTATTTTACTATTATCACAAAAATGTCAATATCCTTATCACCTTTAGTTCTTCATCAACCCAACAAGGTAAGATTTTAAGTTAAACCCTTTTACTAACTTGAGTCTTCCACCGAGTCTTCAGTACAAAAAGAATCATCATGAATCCTTCCCTACCACCACAACCTTAACCCACAACCCTACCAGTAAGCACAAAACCAATTCAACTTATGAAGGATAAATCAGCACCTACTGACATGTCTCGATACTCATAAGGTCATTTGCCTATATTGTTCAAAAGCCAATGAAATTCGTAACGAAAGCACTTGCCATAATCTTGGACCCCATCGAACTTATCTTCTCATATATCTTGAAACTCGTAAGCCTCTTTTGTCAAAAGCCAAGTGAATTTTGTAATGAAATACGTCTCATTCTCAAACACACCCTTACAACCTTTAACAGCCTTGTTACCAAAACCAACCTCGACGATGAAAGCAGTAAGATTACACCTTTTAGATTATTCTACATCTAGTTCACTTTTCTAGGAGTTTGTTTGGAAAATCATATTGCATTCTTGTGTTAGAAATATTTTGCATCATATATACATCTCATTATACATGACTTCCTCGAAAGACGAAGTATATATTGCACTAATATTTTTTGTAGGTTCAAATACACACTTTAGTATGTTCAGCATTCTTGTCTACGGATGAAATTTTCCTTCACATATCATCTCTTTTTAGGTTCAAGCATATACACCTTGTGGTCTATGGCTTACTCATCCAAGGATGAAGTTTGCATCATTCTTTTTCCTTTTTGAAGGATCATTTTGACGCCCTCGAGCAAGGGGGAGCACTCATCAAGGGGGAGCATTTTGGCTATAAATACCAAGCCATTTCTCATGTATTCACACAACTTTCTCATCTAATCTTCTCTCTAATCAACTGATCCCTCTTTCATCTCTTTCTAAATCTTGTGTAGGTAATTCACTTCAAGAAAGGAATTGCCAAATACGCTAAGATGTCATTTTTCATCATCATTCTTACTCTTCTACAATCCTTTGCGAAGATGTCATTTTCTTCATCATATAGTTTTCATAATTTTTTTATATATGTTGCACAGAACTAACCATGTTGTAGGTTAAGCTTTTAAATTTGATCCAAGTATCCACTATAAACCAAGGAAAATAACCTAGAGGATTCAACAATCATAAAGGATTGAAATAGGCAAATAAACTTCACTAGGGATGATGCAAGCTCGTCTTTTTGGGATGAATGAAGTTAAACTCCAAGGACACACCCTTTTTGTTTTGACAAAAGGGGGAAAAGAGTGTAAACAAAGAAAGGTAATGTAAAGGTAGTAAACGGCTACAAGTAACTTTACATCTTACAATATATTACGTTTACACATTTGTTTGTCATCATCAAAAAGGGGGAGATTGTTAGAAGAGTGTAAACGAAGAAGGTAATGTAAAGGTAGTAAACGGATACAAGTAACTTTACATCTTACGATATATTACGTTTACATATTTGTTTGTCATCATCAAAAAGGGGGAGATTGTTAGTGCAAATATTATGATATTTAATCTACACATTCTCTCTTGTTTTGATAATGACAAACAAGTAATTTGTAATACATAACTTAAAATGTACAAGTTACTCGTCATCATATTTTGTCTCAACATACATCAACAACTCTCGACGTCTCGAATCCTCGTATGTTACAACACAGGTTCGTACATGTTTGTTATGTTGCATTATGATCAAACTTCATTTCACGTTTGCATCTACAAGTATTTTATTTAAACAAGTAAACTTTATTTTGACAAGCACTCAACTAGACATTTTACTTTACAAAAGTTTACTTACACTTTAAATATACAAGTTATTTTTTACTTTAGGAAAATAGAATAGAAAATGACTTTTTACATCATGCATTACATCATCTAAATCTGAAAAAAATCTCTCCAAGATTACATAAGATCTCTCAAGATTTTGCAAATCAAAATTTAGATTTTGTTACTGTAGGTCGGTGCCCTTACCTTTGGCTACCGGTTCCCTTCTTCAATAGCACCGGCGGAACGGGGCTACAATGGATTTTTTTTACCTTTAAATACCATGTTATTTCTCACCATTTGAGTACATCTTTCACACACATTTTCTCTGCATTTCTCACTCATTTAGATCAGTAGCAACAGTCATTAAATACCCTCATTCTCATTTGATCATAATGCTTCTAACATTCATCTTGTTGTAAGCATACTCTTATGATCATCCAACCAAAGCAAGCCTTGAAGATCTTGCCGTTTCCATCTACCATCAAACATACCCATATGAAGATCTACAATATTGGAGATCTCATCATCTTAATTCATTTAAAGGCTTCTTATCAATGGAAGTTAATTTAGATTAGGCATTCATATCCATTAGACACACTTGTCATGGATCATCATTCTATACTCATTTCTATCATCTCTTTGTATCATTTGATTTAGACTAGATGGTTTATGTGTTTGTGCCATAAAACACAAGGTTTGTTATGTTGGGCCATAAAACATAACACGGTTTTGGGTTGTTTCTACCCTTTATATAAGAACCCGGTTTTTAGCTTTGTACCGGATAAAGTGTAAGTGACGATGGGTTGGTTCTTCTGGTGATAGGACTCGGTATTTAGCTAAGTACCGGATAAAGTGTAAGCAACGTTGTGTAAGGTTTCTCTGCCGAGAAGGGAGTTTGTTGATCTAGTGAAGTAACTCTCGAGTTGGGTACTCAGGGAGTGGAGTTGGGCGGAGAGGAGCTCCGTGACCGAACCACTATAAATCATCGTGTTCGGTTTGCTTTCTTATTTACGTATCGTCATCTCTTTACTTTATAATCATGCTTGTGTTTGTATTGTGACTATGTACTTATTTCATGTTTTCCATTGTTCATATAGTCATAGACTATATTTGGTACGTTTCATATTAAGTCACGTTTGTTCAGGTATTTGATGTAAAAGTTTTAAGATTTTAATCGGAAACGTATTCACCCCCCTCCTCTATGTTTTTCTCAAGAGTGAATCCATATGCATCATCCTGAGTATGAATAGTGCCAGTAGTATCAACAAGTGGCGGAAAACCAAAATCCAAACCAAAACCAGACGGAATATTAGTATTAACCTGTGGAGTAGCATCATTCAGACTCCCATCTAATCCCGTAACCGAAATAGTAACTGAATCACTATTTGTCTTTTTCCTAAGATTATTATTCCTCCCTCCCAAACCCAAGAAACCTTGATTCATGTTAAAACCATGCAATTACAAACAACACCACATATAGTAGACCCCTAAACCTTCAAACCAAACAATAGCCAAAGTCCCAGTAGCAGTAGAATACAAATAATAAGAAGCAAACCCTAATCGACCCCAAGGATCAACCACATGTTACAATAACACATCACCAGTAATAAAAATCGATAATAAATCAGAAAGAAACGTACTTACGAAAAGAGAAAACCTAAAGAATAAACAAACCCAAAATGATTTTGAAGATTTTTATAAACCACGAGATTAAACTAGTTAAAGATCAATCAAAAGATTAATCTTAACAGGAATAAGGATAATCGTTTAATAAGAATGTTGAAAAAGCAATGGGAATGATATTCGATTTTATGCTTTAGTGTTTTCTCCAAGTCGCCATACCTTTGTTTTGTTTGGATTTAAACTTTCAAAACTTTCTACCGCTAAGAAATCATCATTTACTTTCACTTAGTACAAATCTCATACCATCAACGAGCTTAGAATCCCCATTTCGAGTGAGTTAACCCTATACGCTCCATTCTACATAATTTTTTTACTAACAAATGGAGATGTCAATTCATCTTTTTCAAACCTTCTTTTATATAATAGGGTAAATTGCAATTATGTCCTTAATGTTTCCTGAAATTGCAAAATCGCATACGAAATCAACTTTGTTTTGATTTTGTCCCTGAAGCTAACGTGTCGGTGCCAAAAAACCCATGAAGCGTTATGAGTGTTATTTCTCCTATTAAGTGGCCTCACATGCTCAACACGTGGGGGTAGTATCATGATTTCATTCTTCCTACTGCCAATGTTACTATCTGGCTAAATAACTTGTTCCCAATGCTAGACTTTATTTCAAGGACTAATTAGTTACATGTTACCACATAGATTAGTTGAGTGATTTGAGTGTTTTCATCTTCCTATTTCGTGAGGTGTTTGGTTGTGTACTTGTAATAGATCAAATAAATGCTTTAACGGAAAATATCCTTAGGGATACATTTTTATAAACTTCTAAAGGCTACTTGAGGACAAGTAGGATTCAAGTGGGGGGATATTTGATGACATCAAATAACGTCTATTTTATAGCATCATTTATCCCATGTTATTAACCTATTTTGTATAGTTATTGCAAAGAATTGTTACTTAATCATTTATATTTGAGAATTGCAGTAATTATGGAGTACTTGGTGAAAGTTAGCAAAAGGCGCGCATTTTGGAGCTTAAATGAAGATATTTTGAAGATTACTATTCTGAAGACCAATACGCCGTATCCATCAAGGAAGATACGGCGTATCTGTGCCTGCACTCACCAAAGACCACGAGGAATAAAGCTCAATACGCCGTATCCAGAAGACCAATACGCCGTATTGGAATTATGGAATCAATATAATATTCTGGAAGATATCAAGCGTGGTCCCTACTCCAAGAAATCCCTAATATGCCATATCCAATACTTGGATACATCGTATCGAACCGACTTCCAGACCTTATAAATAGAAAACTCAAGAATGAGTTTTAAGTGTGCTAAATCATATTCTCGATACCTAAACTATAAAAGTCGATTTTTAGAAGAGAAAAAGAGTAGAAGAGGTCGAGCAACGTTATCAATTGTTTAGTTTTTGGTATTATTTAGTTTTTGGTATTATTCGTGTAATTCCATATACTTTAGTAATTGTTTAGTTTTTGGTATTATTCGTTAACTCGGTTATTTTACATTGGCTAAATAATTGCTCTTCTATTTATTATGACGTTTGAAGGCTAATACCTTGGGGTATTAGCCATTATTATAAAGATATGAATGTTTGGTATTTGTTTATCTCGATTTCTTAATTTATCGTTGAGTGCTTGTTTATGTTTATCAATTTATACTTGTTTACGCGATTTTGTATGCGACCTATCATTCAACTGGATCTAGTGATACAGACCAAGTAGATCTAGAGTCTGGGATAGCTCTCCATATAGTAATTTATACATCTAGAATAATAGAATCACAAATATTATCCTTCTAACTCTGTGTCTAGGATACGCTTCGGGCTTAACTACTTCATTGGACAAGTGGTTTATTGATGGTTTATTGATCATGTGACTAGCAGGTGAGCTAGATAATTCAAAAAGTAACGTTCTGATTCCATTAGATAGTTGGACAAGTGGAGTACTAGTTTATAAACTACCATTAAGCGGTAAGTCGGTAAAGTCTCTATGAGCTAGGGTTTAACAAGATCACCATTGCTTTAATCCCTAAGGTAGATTAATGTATATTCTTGTATATTCTGTAAATTTTGTCTTTAATTGTTTGCTTATATATATTTGTGTTTAATTGTTTGCGTATTTAATTGTTTTTCTTAATACATTGTTCTGGTCGATAGCTAAATACGGCGT
>BQNB010115345.1:3447-21577 GCA_026074375.1 Tanacetum coccineum
ATTATAACAATATTTAATCATTATAACATTTAGTTTTAAGAAAAATGCGAAATTAGGGTTTCGGGTGTACGGTTTTGGATCAAAATGGAAAATGAGCATGAATTGAGTTATGAAACTTTAACAAGAGTATATTTAGGATCATATGAACATTATAAGAGTGTAGGAGCAGAAGTAGAATCCTTAGAACCTGGGTTTCAAGGAGCAAAAATGGTGGAAACGGGTCGTTTCGGGTAGTATTTCCACTCGTACGCCCTGTATCTTTACTCCGGGGCTTCAATTCTTCAGAGCTTTACTTCTTGAACTTCTTTAATGATCCTAGGATCATAAAGGAGCAAAGGATTGCTGCCTATAAGGGTTATAGAGGAGGATGTGTGGTGCAAGTTAGAATGAGCTATCTAAGGTCCTATTTATAGTAGTTTGAAGGCAAAGGAGTTAAGGAACACTTAGGATCTATTAATGGACATGTGAAGGGTATAGAGGGTGACTAGTAGAGGCTATATGGTGATTTGTTAAGGCTAGGAACTAGGTTGAAGTGGTGTTGGAGTCCTTGTGGTGCCACGACTTAAAAAGAAAGAACAAGAGCACATGTGAAGCTTTTTAATAAAAAACAAATGAAGATATTTGTTTAGAAGGTGTGTAATCTGCTTAGGTATGAAGGAGGTGAGTCATGGAGGTGCTTGTTTGCAAAGGAAAGCTTAAAATGGGTCATTTTGCAAGAAAAGAGGTCGCGGGTTCCATTAGGGCTCGGATTGAGTTTTCTTGTTTATAATTCGTGTACATTTGTGATATAATGATGGATTAATGTTTGTAAGGATTGTATTAAGGATTAATAACAAGAATTGATAGGTGGTTCGGGTTTAAAATGGGCAAAAACGAGTAAACGGGTCCAAAGTTCCAATTAGGGCACGATTAGGGTTTTCTAGATTTATTTCTTGTACAATGTTGTTAATATGGTGAAATGATGATGTAATATGGTTGAAAATGTTGTAATTAATGTTATTACAACTTATTTGAGTATTGGTTTAGGTTTACAATGGATAAAAACGAAGAAACGAGTCATAGTGTAGTATTTAGCTCGGGTTAGGGTTTTTGAGTTTTGAATTAGGGTTTTAAGAGTAAAAATGTGTATGAAAGATTATGAATAGAATAATTAGGGTTTACACATTGTATATTGAGTGTAGTAGCTTGTACATAAGTGGTGGTGAAGAAATTGGAATGAAAACGGAGGTAAAACGGCTATTTTAGAGATCATGTTTAATGACTTGTATATTGAGCTTTTAAAGACTTGTACTTTGATTTAAAGAGATTTTATATTTCATATGAGATGTTATATTACTTGTAAATATGATTTAGTATCTTGTATATTCACTTTAGATATTAATCCTTCATGGAATTAGGGTTTAGAGGTATACGATAACGGTTTAAAGCCCGTTTTGATATAACGTTACGAATAGTACATTATAGGAATAATGTACCTTGTAAAAAGATTATGATGATATTGACTTGACATGTTATGATATTTGCTTGACATATATGAAGATAGGATTGCCATAGATAGGTTGCGTGAGCTCATCTACTTTAGTTATGTAAGTTACATGACATACTAAGACATTGACAATGTAAGTAATGTAATAAAGCGAAAAATTTCCCCGTATAATTGTAATAATAGTAAAATAGGTTTTGCATTTGATGAAAATTCTTGGGTTGTTATAAAAAACTTATAAAACAAATCACGTAAAACGTGGGGCTATGAACTCACCTTGAGTGAACGAATATCAAGTGTATCACAGAAAATGCTTCACGGTAATGATCGAGTGCAACCTAATCCAATATAGGTCGTATAAGTACTAATCACATTGGGTAACTTCTACCATATATCATTCTATATAGCTAATAAACATCTAATTGTTGTGGTAAAATTGTGTTTAATAAATTAAAACGTTTATAATTTCCGTTGTAGTAAAACTGGCGTAACTTTCGCGTTTCGAGTCCGTTTCTTGCGTTTCTTATGTTCACGTTTTCGTATTAAGACGAGTTATCAATATTTGACATTTTCATATTTTTAGTCCCCTGATGAATAGTACTTTTTTACTGTTCACACCAGTTATAAAGTTATTTTTATAGTTTTAGTTATCGTAAAACCCGTAAAGGTCGTATTTTATTCGTTATAGCTCCGTTTTTAGAGATTCTTTCGAGCACGTTCTCGTAATTGAAAGTTCTATTTATTTATGAGGTTTACAAAAATAAATGTTTCTGTCATGAACAGTAACTTTTATAAAAATGGTTTTATAAAAGTATTTTTATACATTTTAAGTATATAAACTCGCGTAATTCATAACTTCTTTGTTTTTAATCGAAAAATTATGATTCTCATCATTTTGGAATCCTAGAAATGTGTATAATCTGTTAAAAACATCAAACTTTCTGTTTTGTATAATTTTTATAAAAGTTATTTTATAAACCCGTTTAATTAACGTATAACTCGTAATTAGCGTATCTTTTTCGTTATTAATCCGTTTTTCGAGTTTCTTATCTTTTTGGAATCGTCGTGAGGTGTATTATCTTTATAAAACATCAAACTCACTGTTTGAAATTCGAAATCCAAACAGCCCCTTTATGTTCTATATGTATACTTTTATATAAGGCTTGTTTTATGTACTTTTTACCTTTGTAAATTTACCACAAGTCTTCCACCTCACTTTATATCATAAGTCATATATATAATAAAGTCCATAAGTCCATCATTTGTCCAAATGTTCAAGATCACAAGATTATCAAGTCATTAATATCACATGAAAGCCTAAACTTTCCTTAATTTCTATTCATCTAGATGCACCATATAAAGTTTCGAAAGTTAATTTGATGTGTAGATGGTGCAAATTGATTTTTATGATTTTGGCACATGTAGAGGACCAAAAATAAGAGAAATCATGAAATGCATCTAAAATGCGTATATGCATCTAATTAAAAGCTAGAAAACACATTATGATACATTATAATGCATCTAAAATTATAGAGATGCATCTAATTCAAGTCGATGCATCTCGGATATGCGGTTATAGTTACTTCTTATCCTTCTTATTTTAAGGAAACTTCTCATTTGATCCTAACTCTACATATAATAATGTCCAATAGTCCATCCTTTGTCCTCATAATTCCATGATAATAAGATTTATAAGATTAACAAATTATTTACACACTTTTATTTGTAGCTTTTTATTTAAATCCTTAAAAACCCTAATCTTGTACATACACTTTTTATGCTCAACCAAGAGTGTAAAACACTTATGTATCCATTTTAACATGATGTTAACAACAACATATCTTATGTAAAAGTGTACAAAACAATGACAACAAGTAAAAATCCTTTTTACATGTTTAAAAGCATCCTAATGGTGAATTTACTATATAGAACTCAAATATGCATAAAATAACAAACGTAAGTTTATAAAGAGTTTTAGATAACCTTAATGAGATGTACTATGATGACCAAACAAATCCAAACCCTTGTTTGGATTATAACCCTAGCTTTTTCAACCAAGAAAACTCTAACTTTCCAAATAAAACCCTAGCTTCCTCTCTTGTTTCAATACTTGTAAATGGTTAACCAATATTTCAAATAACCTTGAGGTATCTTGGATATGATGTTGTAATACTTGTAAGGTCTTAGAAAATCAAGCCATGGATCATATAAAAGGGGTGTTTGTTGCCATGACTTGAAGGAGAGAAAAGAGAGAAAATTGTTTGATTTTCTTAAGTGTTTTGAGAGTGTGTGGCTTATTACTTGTATGTACTTCTTCTTATAGCAACTAGGCTAGTCAAAGATCATTGAAATAGTCCAAGGAGGGGGTTGGACATTGGACAAAGGAAGGGTCTTAAGGAAGACTATGTCAAACCCACTAGTCATGACTATCTTTCCTTATTAAACCTAGGTTTACATGGTCCTATGGATTAATACTTGTTCTTATGTCCCCCTAGATGTAATTAACCCAATGGTTTTAGGAGAAATTGACTAGCATATCATTCTTTGCAAAAAGGTTTGGAATATATTTACATTTCTAAGTTGAAGCGTAACACCCCCAAATACACAATGCAGCGGAATACCACATGGGGTGCTACACATAAACACGCTCTAATACAAGAAAAGACACTAAAGTGTCGTTTGAAAAAACAATCTCTTTGATTCTAAAATCAAAATAATAGTTATTGTCCCATAATTGCATCACCATGGAAAAACTTGAAATGGTAAAAGACACCCAATGCACTTCAAGAAGCCAAGTATCTATATCACCCAAAAAACAGCTTAAAACGTCAACATAAAGTTGTGAGTTCATAGGTTAGTTTAAATATGAATGTAAGTTTTCAAATAAATGGTAATTTCCACTGTGTCCATCACAGTACCATGTAAGAAATCCAAAGATTTATTAAGAATGCACGATACCTATAAAGTCACCAAAAGTACCAATCTTATCCCAATAGATTTTAAAAGAATCATGATCAATTTAATGTCGACAAAAGTACAATCTTATCCCAAGATTATCAAGAAAGCATTGACCAATTTTAATGTCACCAAAATGTTTTCAAGTAGTATGCCACATTATTCAAGGCACATAAATATCCGTGATGAAGTAAAAACAATGATTTACAATAACTCTAAGTTCATGAAAACAGCGACGTAGACTTTTATGTATGCCACTATATTCAAGGCACAGAAAGTAGTGTACCCATCGTATAGGGTTCCCTCCAAGAACACCCGCAATAATAAAAAATATAGTTACCCATCATGGTGTTCCCTCCAAAACACCCGGCAGTAATGATAAGAATAAAATGTTCCCTCATGGGTCGTTCCCTCCAAGAACACCCGGGCGAGTAATTATTGTTTCCCTCGCAGGCGCCAACCAATTCGTTAATCCGACATGTTATAACGTTCGTTCCCAGTGATAGCTAGTCACCCGAACGGGGATTGTCAATCCCAAATAGATCTATTTTATAACATTCGCGCTCACCCTCCAAGTGATTTACAGTTCATGCAACCTAAGCTAATCCGTAATCATAAAAGTATAGTATGTGTTTACGTTCAAAAATTAAACCAAGTATTGTATCTCCTCGCGAGATATATAAATGAGTATGTAAACCAAACAGGTATTCAACCACGTAAATGCATTTATAAACAAGCATGTTCTCACCCCAAAATATATGTAAAACCAGTAAAACATGGGCTATGACTCTACCTGATGTTGTAAGACCGATTGACATATAGCATCTAATAGTGCACAACACGACCGAAAACGAAACGGCGTGATCAAGAAGTTCATGTTAATCTTAACGTTAAATCCCACTAGTTTAGGATAATGAATTTAGTCTACCCGATGATATTACATCAACTCAACCCCGGTGATAAGAAATTAGATCCGAGTGGCAGTTTGGATTTGGTGGTTGCTTTGTAAAACAATTCAAAAGTATAATAATTCAATTGGTGAAATAATAACAAAATAGTTAAGATCTTCCATATATATTACCTTGAAAGATGAACAATTTATATAATTCATATAGTGAATTATATAATAACGACCAGAAATCAAAAGATCAATTTGAAGTATGCTATACCGCGCATGTATTACATAATAAGTGTAAGTAAATAATTAAACCAAATGGTTTGACACGTTTTCCGGAAACACCAAATATTAATAAATAAAAGTTCTTGTATAACGAAATCGTACGTTTTAAAGTTTACAATTAAGGTGAACGGTGTTTCTAAAGTCCGTACCAAAGTTATGACTTTATTTTCTAGCCGGGATTTATAAAATAACATTTTATAAATTAGTATTTTGTTTGTTGTCGAGTTATTGTGAAATTATAATTTAAAACATCTTTAAATTATAACTTAGTCCATTTATCGTCCTTCAAAGACGATAAGTGTTGTATCTAAAAATAATAAGTATATACATTTTTAGAAATTTCGCCATGACCCTTTTCGTTTATATGACATTTCCCTTCTTTACAAAACTCAACGTTTTCCCCTTTTTAATCAACCAATCTACGTTTAAAACATCGCATGTTTTAATAAGTACATATTTTAAACAAAAGTTAATAACTAAATAAACAATATAGCCAAGAAAACCCTATGTGGGTTATTGTACCAAACACAACTGAAAGCTATTAAACACCAAACCAAACACACCTTTACGGTGTTAACTGCCAAACCAAACGTCCCTATCGCGCCTGTTGTCCCAAACACCCCTGTTTGGGGTTTCCTGCTATCCCAAACACTCCTTTATGGAGTTTCTGCACAACCAAACGCTCCCCTATGGAGTTTTTGCACAACCAAACGCTCCCTTATGGAGTTTCTGCACAACCAAACGCTCCCTTATGGAGTTTCTGCACAACCAAACGCTCCCTAGTTGTTCTTAATCTAAACCAAACACACCCTCGTGGTGATTTCCATAGCCAAACACGCCCTTTTTGTTGGCTGTCCCAAACCCAACGCACCCTTGGTGCCTTTCCCCGAACCCAAAACGCACCCTATCTGTTTATGTTAAACCACAACGCACCCTAGCGGCTGTTAAACCCAACCCGAACGCACCCTCGATGTGCTTACAAAGCCAACCAACATCCCCTTCTGCTAAACCCAAACAAACCCCACCCACTCGTGGTGGCTTCCCGAAACCACACACCCTTTGGGCATCTATTAAATCCAAACGCCAGCCCTTTCTTAGGCTGTCACGAAACCAATGCGCACCCTAGTCGTTGTGACGAACAAACCGACACACCCTTGTGCTCACAATAAACCGAACGCGCCTTTGTTGTATGGCTGAGACACAACCAGCCGCACCTTTGTGGTGTGGTGGCTGTCACCGAACAAACCACCCCTTGTGGTGGTGTTTATCCACCGAAACAAACCACTCCTTGTGGTGGCTGTCGTCGGTAAAACAAGGAAGGGGGAAAAGGGCGGCTGTGGTGGTGATAGGGGTGGTAGCAGTGGCGGCGGTGGTAGGGTGGGGTAGAGGTGGCGCGGCGCGTGGAGGAGAGTGAAGTAGTGGGTTGGATAGATCGGTCACGAGAGCATTTTTGAGTTCGACGGAAAAGTCCGCCAGAAAAGTTTCTGGCGCGGCCAGCGAGGCGACGGTGGTGGCCGGAGGCGTGCCGGCGCCGGCTGATGGTGACCGGATATTTTGGAGAGGGAGAGAAGAATAATATATGTATGTTTGTTGTGTTTCTAAGAGATGGAAATGAATGAAATATATAAACGTTATATATATATATAAATATATATTTAATAAGTTTTTTAAAGAAGTTGCAAATCCTTTATAGTGTAGGGTAAAAAGTGTAACTTTTTAATATACTTTTGATAAAAAGCGGCTCGAGACTCGTTTGGGCGACTTAACTAATGATTCAACGCGCGAAACTTGCGCCGTTGTTTTCCAAATTATTTTTCTGATAAAAATGAGTATTTATTTGATATTATTTCATAAATATTTTCATAACATTTATAAAAATATTCGTTATTTATTTAGTGAACTGGTTACGTCTCGTTCAGAATAAAAATGGATTTCAACTCGAATATTCGCGTTTTCAAAAACGCTTTTAATTAAAATGCTAAGTATTTTATTAAATATTTTTATTTAATAAAACGTGATAATTAAATATAATTTAATTATTTTTTTTGTGTTTATAAATCTTGCAAGGGCATTTCAGTCACCTTCTTGACTGTTTTGGTAACGGTCAAAAACTAAAAAGTTGTCAGGAATGTCGTTTTACATCAAATTGCTTTAGAGTCCGAATAATGAAAACGTGGTTTAGCTGCTTGTTTTTTATAATTCTACCTAGGAATAACTTATATCTCCTTTAAAATTTCGAAAATTATCGGATGTTACAGTACTACCCCGTTAAAGAAATCTCTCCGAGATTAAATATTGTGTTATCCGATTGTGTGACCAAGGAAAGACTTAGGTTAAATTAACCCGTCCTAAGCAAGACTCTGAGAACATTTATTCAGCAAAATTCGTGTTTTCTATACTTCTCAATCACCAAAACTTTGCTAGGTTTTGTCGGATATTAATCCACATATGGGATACCTCAAATAATATCAGATACAGATCTTATACTGGTCAAACCGTGTTATAGGGAAAGCTCATTATATTGAAAACCTCAAGAAAAATGTGTAGTCGCGGAGTATGTTTGTATAAGATCTAATGTCCGAGGACGGAGTCTCGTTTCTACTATCTGTAAGGTTCGATGATTCACATCAACGTGGCTTATGGATGTAAGTACCCCACTTACTTGGTAGTACTAGGATGTATCGCGACCTAAGTCTTCCTACTAGTGGCCCGAAATGAATAGTCCAACTATCTGTTTCGTCGATAGGGTGTTAACTCGTTAAGGTGAGGGGTTGCATTACAATTGGCCAAGTTGTATCAGTCGGGACCGCTCAGGACCCAACCATGGCACTATAACGATGAAACTATAACAACGGTGATGGATGCAGAGGGTGAGAACCTCTGAGAAAACAATATCCCCAGAAGAAAGTTCAACAAAAGAGAGGAGCTCGCGAAGAGCTTATGCTGATAGACAAGGATATGGTAACTCAGTCGCTAGTTAATGACGAATCAACTCTATAACTCGAGTGAGTAACAGTCCTGTTAGTTTCCACGAACAGTTCAGATTGCGAGGATTAGCAACGCCAAAAGTAATAACTTAAGATGAGATAAAGTATTCAAGTGAGGCCTTTATAAGATTCTGCGAGTGGCAAGACACGATTGTGTCCTCAAGACCTTTTATTGATTCTGATGATTACGATTCAGGTCAAACTCGTGTCATATCGAACCAATTACAAGCCCACTCATTTATAATTTCTTATTTACATAAAGAAGCGTCCAAATTTATGTAAGTAAGAAATGATAAACTTATGGTTCGGTGATTTATAATTTATTTATTTAACTGAAGAGGCGTCCCAATCCTTTCAAATAAATAAATTATAAATCATCGTACTTAATAATTCCCCGGTCAATACCGCGTACTCTCAAAACCTTCAAGGTGGTTGACATGACGATGCATTGTACTGCTTGAGTATGGGACGAGTGTTTAAAACTCTCTTCGAGACCTGGGAGTAAAAACTTGCCAGGCAGATCAACATATAGTAACAAAATAGTTTAATGATACTCGATGTTAGAGTAAATACGATGAAAGGTCCTAGAAACGAGATAAACAAAGCCATTATCGTACAATCCGCCTTATTAACAAGTCCCGCCCCATACAAGACTTTTATACTCAGAAATCAACATAAATCCATGTAAAACAGAACTGTGACGGGTTTTGTTTTACATAGCAATTATCAGATACAAACCTTATATTACAATACCCCCCCCCGCCCCATACAAACTTGTAAGTACATAGATTCCATTACATACTTCCATTAAACAGAACTGTGACGGGTTTTTTTAACATAGCAATTATCATATCAATCCTTTATATTACAAGTCCGCCCATACAAGACGTGTAATACTTAGATTCATACATAATCCATGTAAACAAAAATATAACAGTCTCACGTGTAATACAATATAGTATATATGCCTATGAAGAAAAAATTAATATCCTTAGAGACCATTGTTTAACTTACAATGACCTAAAGAACGAATGAGACCATTGGGTGCTACTCACAATGTCTAAGAAGTAAGAATAAGACCATTGCATAACACACATGTCAACGAGTAAATGAGACCTTGTGCAAACCCCACAAGGTCTTAAGAAAACGCTCTGGTATTTATATAAATAACTCTTATATAAGTAGACGTGCGATATACGCAAAAGATGTAAGCATATATATTACATATATGTATGTCATGTAAGCACTTAGGGTAACAAGTAACCTAAGCAAGTAAGCAAGTAGTGTGTATGCACTTTGAAAATGTTTGATGTGATGCAATGTTTGTGAAAACGGTTATAGTCTAGGGTAAAATATGCAACCTAGTTCTCTATAACCAGTGCTCTGATACCAATCTGTAACACCCCCAAAAATACAACAACGCAGCGGAATACCACTTTGGGGAGTTACTTCATAATACGCAACACTAGATACAAGAGAACGACCTCTAGGTGTCGTTTGAAAAATAACATTTGTTGATTTAATAAAAATCTGAATTTAATATAACATTTGTCCCATAATTGCATCACAATGAAAAGCTTGTATGTATAGACTCCAATGCACTTCAAGAAATCCGAGCATATAATTTACCTGAGAAAAACATGCTTAAAACGGTCAACATAAAGTTGGTGAGTTCATAGGTTAGTTTAAGTATGAATGTAAGTTTCAACAAATATATTTATCCACTGTGTCATCACAGTACCATGTAAAATGTTTATAAAATATGCACGACCCATTTTATGTCACCAAAAGTACCAATATTATCCTAAAGATTTTATAAAGAATGCATGGTTAATTTAATGTCACCCAAAAGTACCAATCTTATCCCAAAGATTTTTATAAATAATGCATGACAAATTTAATGTCACCAAAAATGTATCCCTGGCACCTCGTGCCTATCGATTTCCTGAAAATAATATATACAAGGTAGGACCGCAAGAATTTTCCCTGTAATACTACAACAAATGCAGACATCACAAAACCAGATTACTGTTACACTAAGCTCATGACACTGAAGCTCGACGTATATTAGCTATTTTAGCCATTATGCCCATACAGATGTTGTAACCCGCAACATCCAAAACCGACCTGTTATAATATTCGTTCCCGGTGATAGCTAGTCACCGGAACGAGGGTTGTCAAACCCGATAGATCTACCTTATAACACTCGCGCTTCCAAACCAGGAATTAACAGTTCACAATAAGTGGGCTTAAAAGGGGGGTTATTATTTATACTTAGGTACACACGTAATCAATATAAACTTTCACTTGCGTCCAATTTGTAAAACAAAGTATGTAAATGAGTTTGTAACAAATCATGTAAATATGAGTTTGTAAATATTCATGTAAACACGTATGTAATCGACCATGTAATTGAATTTGCAAACAATTTAGCAACAAGCAAGTTCTCACCCCAAAAGTTATAAAGCGTATAATTGCGTCCATTCGTAAAACAAAGTATGTTTTCACCCAAAACTTGTATATCAATATAATTGTGTTACCCTCCGAGTAATAAATAGTTCATGCAATTTATGCTAATCCAAAATCGTAAGATATGTAAATGAGTTTGTAACAAATTATGTAAATATGAGTTTGTAAAGCAAATTAACTGTAAACACGTAATGTAATCGACCATGAAATAGGGGTGAGTTTTTGCAAACAATTTTGGACAACAATCATTTTTCCACACACCCAAAAGTTATAAAGTGTATGAACACAAGTAAAATAGGGGGCTATAAACTCACCTTGATCAAAGACCACGATCAACTAATCCAATAAACAAACCGAATGCTGCAACTATCTCGACACGAGATTTTTTTTTTTCATAACAAATATTCGCTCTGGTTATACACTATTAAAGTACAAACAACGATGCGTACATCGTAACGACGAAATACATGACACAATTTTATAAGCCTAACATACATACATGTGATGAAAATCCACTTAGCGGCGTCTTTTAAAAACCTATAACACTTATATATTAGAATAATATATAAACTATTCTCCGTCCAATCATAAATTATCTCAATTTATTGAAAACTTTCTATTTTTGGCAAGTTTCTATTTTTAGTAAATCTCGACATCCCATAATACTTATATAAATATTTATTCACCTCGTCGAACTTTGACGCCCCATTAGTCGTTAATCTCAAATGTCGATGTTATATCTCGAATATTTACAGAAAGTTACTATTTTTAGACTTTCCGTTTTTAGAACCGAACAATGGTCTTAAAATAATTAATTGAAATAATATATTAACCGACCTTTATTTATCACGTCAAATTCGTACACAAATGTATAAAAATTAGGTTAAAATATCCGTTACTTTTTACGTTGACCTTTAGTTTTGACCTGCTATATCTTAAGTTTAAAACTGACAAGCCTCGCGGCAAAGTAAAACGTCATTAGGAACAACTTTCGTGTTTCGCCGGAAGGCCGAAACGGACTTGAAAGTGCTCAAATCATTTAATTAATAAATCTGTCAGATTTAATATATATTAAAAATGACCTATTTTTCTACTAAAGTGTATATTTCGATTTCACTCCAGTTTCTTCGTTATTGGGAGTTAAAAGTCCCGTTTTATATCAAAACGTCCGTAAAAATATAATTTGTTATATTTTGTAAACCAAAATATAACTTTTCAAAATCTCGAACCCCGAATCCCATGTTCTGTTTTCTGGTCAAAATGACCCGTTACAAAAATGCGCCAAATCCGTTTTTAGCTCAAAAACTCATCTAAAACACATCTAATATGGCCTACAATTTCATATCAATCCCGTTTTAATATCAATAACATATTATACTAGACGCCGCAAGTTTCAATAGATTTCATCACATATAATCAATTTGATAAAATTAACGAAACAATCGAGATAACTTTTGTGGTGCAAAACCAAACGCACCCTTTTGTGTTGCAAAACCAAACGCACCCATTTCGGTGCTTATCCCAAATCCAAATGTACCCTTTCATAAAAACCCAAACGCACCAGTGTGCGGTTTAGAACAACCAAACACCCCCCCCCTTTGGGTGTTAACAACAGCCAAACGCACCATTTGGCTGTGAACCCAAAACCAACGCACCCTTAGGCTGTTACCCACAAACCCGACGCACTCCGGCTGTCTTATGAAAACCAAACGCACCCTACGATGCTATAACCTAAACCAAACACGCCCGTCTGCTGTTTGTCAAATCAAACGCACCCTTCGTGCTTAGTAATACCAAAACGCACCCTATTGCGTATATATGAACAAAACCAACGCTCCTGCTGCTAAACCCGCAACCAAATGCACCCTTTATTGTTTCTATATAAAAACCAACGCACCCTCGAGGTGTTGTGACGATGGTGACTAACATGGTGGAAGTGGTTTCGGTGGGGTGACAGCAGGGTGGCGGTGGAAGCGGAGGCGCGTGGCGGCGAGTGAGATAGTGGATCAGATAGATCGGGTGGAGAGAAACATTTTTGGATTTTGCCGGAAAACCGGCCGAAAAAGTTTTCCGGTTGCGGCGGCGGTGGTGATGGCCGGAAAAGATAGGAGAGATGATGCGAGATGTCAGTGTGATTCTTTTATAAAATTAAATAAAAGAAAATATAACTTATATATTTATATATATAATATCTATATATATATATATATATCTAATAATATAATATATATATATATATATATATATAAATAAAATATACTATATATATAAATAATAATATATATATATATAAAGTCTATAAAAACGTGACATCTATAAAATAATGGGGTAAATTTTGTAAATATTTTCACAGGACCCAAAGTTACATATTTTTAAATATTGGATCGGGACTCGTTTGAACTAGTTAACGATCGATTCAAGTCACGAAACTTGCGCCAGTGTATTGTCAAAATTAATTTTTTCCCGATAAAAATGGTATTTATTGTTATATTCATAAATACTTTTAATAATATTATAAAAATATTTGTTATTTATTTGATATCCCGATTGTGCCTTGTCCGAAAGAAATGAATTTTAATTCGAATATTGCGTTGTCAACAACGCTTTTGAATAAAATCCTTAATATTTTATTAAATATTTTTATTTAATAAAAACGATAAATTCAATATAATATAATATTTACGTGTCATCACCGTTTAGTGCACTGTTTCAAAATTTTGCGAGGGCATTTTAGTCACTTTCTGTTTGTTTTTGGGTCTCGCAAACTAAAAAGTTGTCCGGAATGTCGTTTTACATCAAATTGCTTTAGAGTCCGAGTCGTGAAAACATGATCTAGCAGTTCGTTTTTGATAAGTCAGCTTAAAACTAACATATATATTTTCGTTTTCGAGTCAAATAAGTCAAAAATAAATTTGCGCCTCAAGGTAATGTAATAATAAATATGATTTATTATTAAAATATGTTCCAAAAATTATCGGATGTTACAAAAATCCTAGTATTTATATATATAACTCGTATATAAACAAGTGTAAAATATATGCAAGAGAAGGTCAGTATATATATATATAAGATTAGTAATAAATTATATTTTATATATAATATATAAATATATATATATTATATATATATATATATATATATAATATATATTATATGATACATATGTAATAATTCAGTAAGCAAGTATGCAAATAGTGTGAAAGCACATGAAATTTAGATGTGATGCAATGTCTTATGACACGGTTATATCTAATGAAAAATATGCAACCTAGTTCTCTATAACCTTGGCTCTGAATACCAATCTGTAACACCCCCAAAATAGGGTCGCAGCGGAAATATGTCCAGGAGAGCTACTTCATAATACCATTGTACAAGACTTGAGAGAACGATCTCTAAATGTGTCGTTTGAAAAGAAATCTTGTATTGTTTAGACTCCAATGCTATAACAACCCGTAATTTTCATCACTGTAATTATCCATCTATTAAATTAGATGCACTGTAATATCCATCTATTATATATATATATACCACCTTTTTATAGGGAAATTTTTGCTTTATCTCATTATGCAACGAAACTTGCATCTCTAAAGTAAACGAGCTTACGCAACCTGTACCAATGCCATCTATATTTATGTTTATATCATGTAAACATCCTATTATGTCAAGTCTATATCTTAATATCATTTTTACCAAGTACATTATCCATTTAACATACCATTTACAACGTTATATCAAAATAGACTTTATTCGTTAACGTTTATATCAAAACCCTAATTATATGTCATGTTACAACTTTCTAAAGCCCAATGTACAAGTCAATAATGCAAGAAAACCAATCTAGGTCATTTTACCTCCTAAATCACTTTAGTTTCTTACCACCACTTTAACATAAGGTACAAACACTTAATGCATGACTCCTAAACCCTAAACATAAACCCTAAGTCATCCTAAAACCCTAATCTAAAACCTTAAACCCTAAACAAAACCCTAAAACCCTAATTTCATTTTAAACCTAAAACTAAACCCTAAACCTTAATCCTAACATTAAACCTTAATCCTAAACCCTAATCCTAACATTAAACCTTAATCCTAAACCTTAATCCTAACATTAAACCTTAATCCTAAACCTTAATCTATCCTAAACCTTAACCCTAACTCGAATTAAAACCCTAAACCATAACCCGAGACCAAAAACCAACCCGACACCCCTTTTCTTTCATTTTTGACCCATTTCCAACCAAGCTAGCTCTCAAGCACCACCATGACCTCACCACCATGTCACTAGCAGCCACCCAAGCACCTTACAAGCACCTCCATCACCACCCTTGAGCTCCAAGTCTCCTTGTCACCCCTATGATAGTCGTGACCCCTCCACACCCTTCCACCTTTCATATCTAGTTTCCTAGCTCTCAAGACTCACCATCTAGCATCCCTTAGTCATCTCCACTAGCCTTGACACTAATCAAACACCAAAACTTAGGCACCAAGCCCATTCGAGCCCTATATAAGCTGAATCCAAGCAACCCTTTCAAATCACACCTCAAAACTTCAATACACACTCAAATGGAGTTCTAACAAGATCAAAGCAGACCAAGGAGGATCAAGAGAAGCCCCAAGATCAGAATTGAAGCCAAGAACCAAGAAAAAGAAACCCTTGAAGTCGTTTCTAGGCGTACGAACTCAAACAACCCATTTCGACCCATTTTAGCTCAAGTAAGCTTATAATCTTGTTCAATAAACTCATAATCTGTTTTAGAATGTTCATAAGACTCCTAAATCACTAGATAACTCTTGAAAAAGCCTTGAATCCTAAACCCATAGCGTTTTTTAGTTAAAATCCTAAAATGACCCGTTTTGATTTTCTAGCTAACGAATCCTTTTTCTAAACTTTTGTTACGTTAGAACATCTTATTTTAGCTTATTCTAATAAGCTATAACCTGCAAATATCATTTGGAACCCTAAAATAAGCTTGCATGGCTTTTTGGACTTGATTTGTAAATCATTTCCATGCAAGGGGTATATATCGTAACTTTTTGAAATTTATAAGAAGGGCTAGGAGAAATGGTTTTTTCATAAATTATAACAATAAGGACTTTCATTGCCAAGTTGATCAAAAGTTAAATGTTTATAATTATATATACTTTATATATAAAGGACGAAAACTTGTAAAGAGTTTATAGCAATCGAGGGTATATATTGCCATTTTTGCAAACTTAAAAATATAAAATATAATATTTTTATATAAATTATAAAAATATATATTAATATTATAAAACTTGATTTTATTAAAACCCGACACATTTATCGTTATTAATAATCGATCAACGCATTATAAAACAATTACGTTATATAATTAACGTAACTTATCATCAACTAGCTTTTGAAGAAACTAAAACTTCGTAACACGTTACTAGGAATTATATGTGAGGGGTTCATTTGGTTATTTTGTTTTGGATGAGTTTGGTTGGGTTACAAATTTAAAAGTGCCCTGACTCCTCAAACGATAGCTCCTCAAACGATACTACATGACCTCTGGATTATGATAGCCCGAACAGTGATACAATATTTTCATAAATTAATAAATCAAAGTAATACGTTAAACTTTATGAAGTTTTGAAACATAAACCATCACACTAAGACTTGACATATTACCCCAGGTTGCGTGACGAGGTCGTTACTTTCACTTGATATACTTTTGCCATCAATCAGATTTCCCCTGTTAAGGTGAGTTCATAGCCTCGCATTTTAAATCTTCTAATGTTTTCATAAACCCGCGAGGGGGATACATGCTATAAACCATGAATACGAGTGTTTTTCCAACTGTATGCTATCCTGATATATTATTGCCTAAGTCCTTACTTTTGCCATTAAGACCCCACTATCATGAACCGTTAATTACTTTTCGGAGTAAGCGTGAATGCTGTGAATAGATCTATTTGGGACTGAACTCCCCTGTTGGTGTACCTATACTTTCTGGTAACCAAACGCACTTCATTTGAATCACTATGCGGGTGTTTGGCAAAGGCACCCATTGGGGCAACTTCTTGTGATTATTGATTATCTCAAGGTCTCGGTGTCATGAGCTTAGGGCAATAATACTGTTTTCTATAATAATTGTACTCATTGTAATTATTACACTTATGGGTGTATAACAACGTAACCCACTATTGAACTTGTATTCAAACTGTTTAACATAAACCTATGAATTTCACTCAACCTTTGTGTTTACTTCTTAGTATGTTTATCTCAGGTAACTGAGCATCTTATGGTACAGAGTGACACGGACTTGAAGATGGCTAAACTGTTATCATTCAAACTTTATGTTTTCATGTAGATTTTGGGACCTTTGTTTGTAAAAACTCAAATAAAATAATGAATGATAACTTATCTTTTAAAAATGTGTCTTTTGAGTCATTTTCTATGATTATGACTGTTGTACTATGAAATAATACCCCAGATTAGCTTCCGCTGCTATATGTCAAAAATAGGGGTGTTATAGATTGGTATCAAGAGCCACGGTTATAGAGAACAAGGTTGAAACCTTAACTATAACTACTTTTCTTCTTTTTCCATCTAAGAAAGTCCTTCGTGCCACTACATTTCTGGAATAGTATGTAAAGTACATAACTATTATACTATTATTTAAATAACTTATGTTATTTACCACTGGGTTGTTAACAGAGTGATGTTTTCTCCCAACCACCCTAATTCTAATATTGAGGATGCTTTTTCCTCCAACTTTTCGGACTATATCTCGGCTTCCCCGGACTATGTCCCAGCTTCACCAGGAAAAACTTATTCTAGCTCTTCAAATAACTCATTTGGTTTAGTTCTAATTGTTCGGATTCTAGATTTGATGAGACAAAATAAATAAAAGAATGAAACATAAAGACTAAATCTAGCAGATTGGAATTCTACAAGCTGGTGGAGAATTATTGAAGATTTAGTCAAAGATATAAAAATATGAAGATTTCATAAGATCTCCTTAAGAAGATAAAGATAACAGAAGATAAAGCTTAATGTTTAAAAGATTTACTTGTTTATATCTTTATGTT
>BQNB010115346.1:0-21577 GCA_026074375.1 Tanacetum coccineum
CTTATGTGTTAGAAAGATTCAATACTACAGCTGGAAATCCTGTCAAGAAGATTTTTCTTAAATTGAATCTATCTGATCACAGGTTGATCCTTACGGATTTGAAGGTTACTCCAACCAAACCTGGGCGAATGACAAAGCCATATTCGTCCCCCCACTTTATTGCTAACTGTTTTATGCAGGCTATTTAAAGATGGTGGTGGAGGTTCCTGATTCCAGCTGACTCACAAGATCCATAGCCACATGCTCATACCCGATAGACAAACATAAGGACTTCATGAAAGGCTCAAATACATATTTCAAGACTTTCGCTACTCTGATAATGAACGTCTTTCTCAAAGTGACGAAGTATTATAGTTAACGAATCTCAAGAAAGACGTAGCATTAAAGTTTTTCAAGACAACCATTCTAGAAAGGTAGCATTAAAGTTTTTCAAGACAACCATTCTAGAAAGGTATGAGCATGTTGGTTCAAAAATCACAAATCCACAAGATGGCAAAGTTTCAAGATGGTGAAGAGATTGTGCTTGGTTGATGATCTCAAGATGCTCAATATCACAATGTCAAATACAAGTTCAAAGAACAAGCTCAATCCAGAAATCAATGATCACTACAACATACTCACATGAGAATGTCAAAAGAACGAGCTAAAGACTAAAGACAAAGCATTGTATGCTAGGCTTAAAGTTTTGTAAAATGGAGTGACCTCCCTTAAGGGGAGATTGTTGGAAACACAAAAAGTGTCGGTCACTTCCAAGTTGTAATAGGTCTTAGCTCGTAGATTGTGTCATGTTGTAACTATATAAGCCCTCTCCTAGCCATGGGAAGCCCATCACAGCCCATGGGTCGGCCATCATGTAACTATATAAGCCCTCTCCTAGCCATGGAGAGGGGTTGGATGGTTATTTTCATTCATTCCATATTTTCCACATAGTAATAACATCATCCATTCCATCACTTTCTCTCTCTAAACATCACAACCCGCATCTCTCTCTTGTTCTTGGCTTAGATCATAAGATTACATGTTTCTACACAACCTTTGAAGTTAAATTGATGACATTAAATAACGTCACATTTATACCATCATTTATCCTGAATAAACTAACAACTTTTGTATAATTATTGCAAGAATGTGTACTTAAATGCTTAAAAGTGTTATTTACAATAATTGAGGAGTGATTTGTGAAGACATGCTAAAAGGCGCCTATTTCGGAGCTAAAACAAAGATATTTGAAGATAACTCATTTCTGACCAACACGCCATATCCAGGAAAAGAGATACGACGTATCAACGCTAAGTCTTCACAAGAAAACGTGTATTCACAATTCCCAATATGGCGTATACACCTTCTTCCATACGCCGTATCCATGAAGATAACTATTCAGAGATACAAAGATATTATATTTTAGGAATGTATATTATACTGATCTTAAACTTTGCGCGCACTCCAAGGGATACACCCTAATACGCCATATCCAGCATTTTTCAGAGGTTATAAATAGAAGACTTAAAAATGAGTTTTCATTGTGCAAAATTATATTCTTCATACCATACACATAAAGGACGATTTTCTGAAGAGAAGAAGAGCAGAAAAGGTCAAGTATTGATTATGATTCCATAGAAGACACCGTGTAATTTCCTTACTCTTGTAATCATTTAATTTTTGGTATCGTTCGGTAAAACGTTTAGTTTACCTTGGTTAATTGATCACGCTTGTATAATTACAATGGTTATGGGCTAATACCCTTGGGTATTAGCCATCTTAATGAAGATTTAATGTTTGGTTTGTTTTAAAATTGATTTTCTTAATTTATCATTAAGAGTTTAATTATGTTTATCACATGATACTTGTCTACATGTTTGAATATGCGACCTATCATTCAACTAGGTCTAGTTACGTCTAACAAGCGAGCTAGATACTGTGATAGCTCTCCATATCGTCTTTTTTATTACTGGACCAATAGGATCACAAGTAACATTCTGTTTTTGTCTTTAAATTAAGAGCTTAGTTGGACCGGCAGGTGACCCGTAATGTTTCAACAAGTATGTTCTTGATTAATTGATAAAGATTTAAATAGTGGACTACCAGTATATAAAATACCGTCAAATAGTAAGTGGGTAAAGTCCCGATGGACTAGGGTTATCAAGATCACCATTGTTATAATTCCTAGATAGATTATAATTAAACTAAAAGGATGCTTTATGCCGATGCATTAATTATGACAGGATTCAACGTGTCTAGGTCTTAGGATGATGTCCCGCCTAAGTGTTAAGAATGATATGCCGCTTTGAGATAAGAAATCATTGCACTAAATAAACAAACCACCATTTAATTGGATTTAATATGGCTAATACAGTTTTCTATTATTTGGCTTGCACCGCTCTTTTATCTTCTGATTGTTTTCTTGCATGTTTATTGTATTTAGAATTGATTATTGTCACCATAAAACCTGTGCCAGTCTCTCAGGCTGAAAACCCCCATATCCATTAGAAGCGTATATATCATAGGTTTAACCAGTAATTAGAATTAACTTAAATAGAAGTAATTAAAACACTGATAGATTATAAGGTTAACGACCTTGCTCTTAGTGTTCGACACCTTACTTACCACGAAACTCCACCCGATCGGGTACATTGCCCGTTAAAGTGTTGTTTTAGGATAAGTCGGCTAAATATAAATGTAAAACTTGGTAATTATAAATGTAAAACTTGGTAATTAATAAATTGTGTGATCTAATTATGTGTTTAAATTCCTGCATTATTTAATTATTTTCTAAAGTATCTTGTTCCGACAGATCAACAGATACGTCGTATCCACCAGTTGGATACGACGTATCGACCTTTCCACTCAGAACAACGTATTGATTCTACAATCTAAATGACGTATCTGTTCTTCCAAAAAATACGACATATTCTGTGTAATCAATACGGCGTAGTGACCTTCAGCAGACAATACGGCATATTTAAATTACGGCGTATTGATCATCTGATACAATAATAGTAGTTATTTTTCGTATTCGATTTCCTGTCTATTGTGTTCTCTCCCGAGAGGGCACATCCTACTGATCATTTTGTGCTTATTCTCAGGAAATCATTTCATACTAATTCATCTATGATCACAAAACTCGAGATAAAGATTGGTGATGAATTCTTAAAAATATTGCATGACAACTCCTTCAATGGTGTTGACGGAAGTGACGTTACCGACCACATTGCAAAAGTGCTCGAAATAACCGATTGGATCAAAATTCCTAATGTGGATAAGGATGAACTTCGATTACACGTGTTCTCGAAATCACTTAGTGGAGATGATGAGAAATGGTTGAAAAGTGATGGAACAGCTACTACTTGGAAGGAATTGGGCAATAAATTCTTTCATAAATATTACCCATTATCCCATACCTACAAAAGCAAAATTCCAAATGACTTGGACCACGGATCAGATTACTTTGAATTTCTGTATTGGCTGGCATCAAAATTTGACAACTACTGGGAACTAGACAAGAACATCAAAAAGGGACTATGGGAGTTTTATGTGAATGAACAAACTAAAGGAACGATTGACGACCTCATCAAATACAATGAACCATGAGAGGAAAACAACAAAAAGACATGCTCAGATTTATTTTTCAAACCTTACTTGGATGCGCAAGATGGAAAAGACATTTATGAAATTATAGATAGAGATTATTCTCCGATACCAATTCCCGCTCATCATGACATCAGCAAACACAGACGAGCTCCGTGGCCAAATGAAGAATTCACTGTGTACATATTTGATTAGTTCTGATGAACAATTCTATGTGGGTCCAGCAGATTAGTTATAGTGGGGAAAAACCCCTTGCAGCATGTCTTGCATTTAACCACGAACTCTACAAAAAAAAAAGATCACGGATGGACATAACGCACACAAAATATAAAACTATAATTTTCCTCAGTGTAATTATCCATCTATTATATTTAATAAAACCATTTTCACAGGAATATTTTTGTTTTATACCAGCCATGATGTAACGTAACTTACATTACAAAAGTAAACGTGCTCACGCAACTACTAATGCCAATTCCATCAACGTTTATATCAAGTAAATGTTATAATATATCAAGCAATATGTTTTAAACTCCATTTTTACCATACGCTATCTATTTAACATACCATTTATAACATTATTATAAAACGGATTTTATACGTTAACGTTTATACCAAAACCCCAATTACATGTAATGTTTTTATACAAACTAAAAGTACAAACTTATAAGACATATGTACAAGGTTACAATGCATAAAATTCGAACTATGTTTCTCTCCAAAAAACCCTAGTACAACTCCATTAAGCCCTATGTACAACCCAATTAAGCACAATATTCAAATAAGCCATTTCCCTCCAAATACTTATGAGATTTCGTACCACCTTTCTAGCATAGATTACAAGTCTTTTTAGCATCACATTTAAACTAGTTTTTCCTTTATTTTACTCTACACACTCGACTTAAACCCTAACCCTAACCCAAAACCCTAAACAACCCGATACCCCTTAACTAGTGTCGAACCAAGCCAAAACCTAGCAAGCATACTCCACCATGATGCACCACATTGTCTAGCACCTTGTCACCACCTTGCTAGCTCCCTTTCACCTCCTTGCCACCTACTTATTAACTTGCACCCTAAGCAAAACCCTTTGTTACCTCCTTGGTTAGTCAAACCCTCTTCACCACCCTACACCTTGCTAAGATATAGTCCTAGCTTATAATAGTCACCATTGCTAGAAACTTGGCCACCACTCTTCCTAACTTTGCCACCACTCTTCTTTAACCCTATAAATAGCCAAAACCCTTCACACTTCCATAAACTCACCACAAAACTAAACTTATTCTCAAAATGATGTGCTAGTCGAGCCCTAGAAGAAAAGAAAGAAGGTTTAAGTAAGTAGAAGCCAAGGTTTAAGAAGAACAAGAGGTTCTTGATTCATCTTTAAAGATTTTTGACCCATTTCACCATCTTCAAACCATTTTGAGTTCTTGTAAATCCTATCACTTGTTCTATAAGCTCTTGATATGTTTTAAATCCTTTATAAGCTTTGTTTAAACTATTTGTTTAAACTAAATCTTTTCTGAACTTCTAAAACCCTAACTGAACCTTAAATGACCCATTTTGGAAACCTTAAACCATTGAAAAACCATAATAAGCTAGTATAAGCTTATTCTAATCTCAATAAGCTCATATGCACTTTTAAGATCTCAAGGAATAAGCCCTAAACACCTAAAGCTACACGTTTGGTTTTCCTAAACCAAACGCACCCTTAAAAACCCTAAAAAGCTATTTTTGAAACCCTAATAACCTATAAGCTATAAGCTGATTTTATAAGCTGTTCTAATAAGCTATAGTATCATTTTTATAAACTTGGAAACAAACTTTAAAAGCTAGAACCCATCGAGTTATGATTTCAAACCCAAACGTGCCCATTTTGTGATTTCGAGCTCATAAGCTCATTTCATAAGCTATAAGCTCGTAAAAACCAACTTATTTTAGCTTATTGTGATAAGCTTTATGCTGTAAAATGATTTAGAGATTAAAAATACAAAGTATATGGAATTTGGACTAGAAACATAAATCATTTTATGCATGAGGGGTATATATTGTAAATTTTGAAACTATTAAACTTTCGGGCCAAAAATGTAATTATCCTAAACTTAAAACCACCAGGACCTGTTTTGCCAACTTTCTAAAATATGGGTTAAATGTTTTAAAATTATTTATAAAGGGTTTAAATTGTAAATTAATATATACCAAAGGTATATATTGTCAATTTCAAATTCTTAAGGGTATAAAATGTAATATTTTTATATTTAATAATAAAAATATATTTAAACATTATAAGACCCAATTTTATTAAAACCCGACACATTTATCGTTTCATTCATCGATCGAAACATATAAAAATAATTATGTTATATATTTAACATAATTTATCATCCACTAGTTTTTGAAGAAACTTAAAAAGATAAAATCTTATCATTTAAACTATAACGTATCACGTTACTAGGAAATTTCATGTGAGGGGCTTTCATTTGGGTAAACGTTTTGACGAGTTGCCGGAATTACGATTTAAAGTGTCCTAGCTCCTCAAATGTTTACTACATGACCTCTGGATTATGATAGCCCGAACAGTGATACGATATTTTCACAAGTCAATAAACCAAATATTTACGGTAAACTTTATGAAATAAAGTTTTGAAATATAAAACTAAGACTTGACATATTACCCCAGGTTGGGTGATGAAGCCGTTTACTCCCATTTGATTTACTTTTGCCATCAATCAGATTTCCTTGTTAAGGTGAGTTCATAGTCCCACCTTTACATGTTTTCTAAACTCAGTGGGGAGATACATGCTATAAACCATGAATACAAGTATTTTCCAACTATATGCTATCCTGATATATTATTGCCTAAGTTTACCTCTACTGCCAATAACATTTAATCATGAACCATTAGTCACTTGCGAGTGAACGCGAATATTGTGGATAGATCTATTGGGATTGACGAATCCCGTTTGTGTTTACCTGTACATGAGGTAATCAAACTCACTATATTTGAGAATTGTTAGAAACACAAAAAGTGTCGGTCACTTCCAAGTTGTAACAGGTCTTAGCTCGTAGTCAGTATAATGATTAGATTAGTAATCTAGTCCGGCCCAAGGCCCATGGGAGGCCCAACTTAGCCCATGGCCGGCCTCCATAGGACCTATATAAGTCCCTCTCCTAGCCTTGGAGAGGGTTGGTTGTTTCATTTTTCCATATTCCATTTTATACAATTCATCCATTTTCATCCATTCCATCTCTAACATCTCAACCCACATCTCACTCTTGTTCTTGGTTTGATCATAAGATCTCTAGTATTCTTCAATTGGTATCAAGAGCCATGGAGTGGTGTGTTTAGTTTTTGTGTTTGATTTGTGTTCAAAAATCTTTACAAAGAGCAAATAAACCCAACAAGGTTCTAGTCATGAAGTCTCGGTAAGCACTGAAGGGGTTGAAGAATGAAAAAGAATTGTAAGGATAAAGGGTGAAAAGAAAGAAGCCCTCCATACAACCTTAGGCAGAAACCGGGTCAATGCATAATCTATCGGTAATCACAAAGATGATTCTGATATTGAAGACAAGTCATCATGGACCCAGTGATGCAATGCACAACCCTCCTTAGCCACTCAGAATCTCTCAAAAGATTTCTGTTTCATTTCTCACGGAGATCAACACATTTCTATCGGCTTTCTCATTCCGAGATCGTTGATATTGAAAAGGTGGCAGTCCGCTCCAGCCTCCGATTACCAAATAACAAATGTGCACTTATAGAGTCTAGAGCCAACGAGATCCATCAAAAATCTCACTAGGACACAAATTCCAATATACAAAATGTTGTACATCATTATACAACATTTGGTATCATTAAGTCCTACGCATTATCCTTGTGATAATTGCCAGAACATCAGAGTGATACTCTTTAGTATTCACAGTGAAGATGGAAATCCTTCTTGAGCCAACATCAAACAAGCTCTTGGTAGGTGACTTGCGAGATTCTATATGAATCAAACTTGTGTCAACTGGAAAGAAACGATGGTGCGATTCTACATGAATCAAACTTGTTCCAGTAATATGAATTGACGACTCAATCAGAAAGATAGTAACTATCTGATTCACTCTTACCGTGTTGTCTGCTTTGAGACGCTCCGGTAACGAGAACGGCTAGTGCAGCTGCGAAACCCTGTCAAGGAGATTCTTTTGAATTCTACCTGATCACAGGCAGTATTTATACTGATTAACGGGGAACCGTGGTTATTGCAACCATATTCGACGAAGTGACAAAGACACTTTCGTCCATATATGTTTATCTCTAACCTATACTTGCAGGTTTTCCTGACGGTAGCAGCTTCTAGTCCATGACGAGTCAAGATTCAAGACCTCATGCTCAATCCACAAAGATTAATACATGATGAAAGCTCAAACTATCAAAGTCTTCCGCAATCTCTGATGAACAAGCACTTCCTCATAAGAACATTTTGTGGTACAAGTAATCATGTTAAAAGAAAATGTTGAGGGAGATTGTTAGCAAGCTTTCAAGATCTTGAGCATGAGGGTGGAGACACAAGATCGCAAGGCGGCATAAAGATTCAAGGATAAAGATTTAGATATCTCAGTAGTCAAGACAAATCAAGGCCAAAGACCACGATATCAGTATTTTGTCAAAGTATATCAAGTTAAAGATCAAGATCCAAGATCACAAGCATGCAAAAGGAACTTCAAAAGGAATTCCCAAGAATACAAGGCTCCAAGACTCAAGACGTCACAAGAAGGATCCACAATTGAATGACCACCCCTTAGGGGGAGATTGTTAGCCGTGTATTTATTAAAGTGATGGTCATTAAATATTCCCGAGCCTTGTATAAGTAAAACGTAGTTTACGGGAATTTAGTTAAGCTAGTTGGGCCTAGTTGTCGGGCTCAAGCCCATTTGTTCTATGAACCGGCCCAACTCAAAGCCCACAAGAATAGTCCACTCTTGTAGCTATTTAAAGCCCTCTCCAAGTGTGGAGAGGGTGTTGCTTCTCATTTTTCTTTTATGAACAAGTAACCATTTTTCTTTGTTTTTTACTTTCTCTCTCTAAAATCTATTTTTCTTATTTTTGTGTTTGAGGTGATGAAATGATATCCTAACAGAATAAACAAACCCGCACCTCAAATTAGGCTGCATCTCATCACCCTTCAACCAAACCCTAACCCACCGTTTCAAAAACAACAATTGCAAACCACTTTATCAGAAGGATGATGAGAGGTTGGAGAGAAGTTTGGAGGACACATAGGGGAAATTGAATGTATTAAAACCCAAAAGAATTGCAGATTCAATCTTCAGGTAGATTAACAGGCTCACCTTAAACACAGATGGTAAATGCTGGATCATTTACACAGCCACTTGAATGTCTAAAAACTGAAGAAGGGGCAGCAAATTCAATTATACGGCAAATGGAGAGGCAAAACTTAATGTCGAATTGTAAATGTCAAAAACTCAGTCTTTTATAATATAGGATCGTAATAGTGGGGAAGATGAAGAGATGTAACATAAAGGGGTTAAGGTATGTGGATACCCACTTAATAATTATTCATAACAAATAATAACTTTTAGACGGAAAGAGTAATAATTACACTACTTGTCACAAACTTTGAGAGGGCCGGGACCCTCCCTTGCCTCCATTGAAATCCGTCCATGTATGCATTACATGGTAAAAGTTTAATTTAGACTCAAAATTTATTAAAAATTCAATAAACCAATACTAGTCATTCATTTTTTCATCAAATTAAAAAAAAACCCACTTTTCACCTCTTTTCTAAAGATTAAATATCTCACAAACCGTTAATCGTTACGCAAAACGAACTATACCATCGCAACGAGAATTAAATAATCTTTTTATAGAATGGCTCTTCTTTATACTTTCAACGAACTTTTTTTTTTATTTTTTTCAGTTACGTCTAAAAAAATCACATGTGATTTGTATTGAAGGTTAATTTGATTCCTTGATCATTCTTGTCCAATATACAGGATATATATAGATAGAGGTAGACACGCGAGGATTAGTATTCCTAGAAGTCTGAGGCAACTAGGTGCTCTAGTTTGTGTTGTACCTACTTAAATTCGATACATGCCTGTTATTTTAAATCACATTTGTATTTCTTACACTTGCCGTCGCTGTTTGAGCAAATTTTGTGGATGAACTGGTTTTGATAAATACCCCCTGACGACATTAGTTTTTGAAACTGACTTTTTCGTTTGCATAAATTTTTCTCGTCAGAGAGTTTGAAAAAGTAGACGGTTTTCCTAAACTGATGTTTTAGAATCCTTTAGCATTGGCTGTCGAACCATAGATGGTTTTATCAAACTTAGTGTCCTACAAGATTTTCTTGGCATTTTCAATGAGTTTCTTTAACTCACTGAATAGCAATGTTCTTGTCTGCATTGAAGCTTTCAAATCTAGTATTTCAAAGTATTTGCTCACTGTTCCTTTCGAAAATACATTTTGAGCGCATTTTCTTTGCAAACTGTGTCATTTTTCAGTTGTTCTTCGACGAGAAAATTGTTGTAAAGGCGATTTCCAAAGAAATTGATGTTTTTTCTAATTTACAAAACTTTCATAAAAGCTTAATTGTAAATCTCTTTACTTACAAATTTAGTTTGTTCAGAAAAGCTTTTGTACAAGACAGATCACATTCCTGACATATGAAGATATAAGCATTGTAATTCATGATCTCATCTTAAATCATGAAGATTACAAATATGAACACATAATAACAATTTCGTCACACATTCTTGCAAAGCATACAAACATGTTTGAAAATTCTGCCTTATCAGATTCAAGTTCATCAATTTCATCTTCAAGAGATTCAACGTACTTTAAATCAGCATGCATTTCTTGCTTAAGTTCATGAACAAATGCGAAACTATCATTCTGAGTCTTAAGGCAAGGTCATCAAACACATCTTAATTTGGATTTCCATATCTTGAGCAGTTGGGTTTTGAAGATGAATCACGGCTCCGGTTTGAATGTTTTACCCATGCTTGATCGACAATTTCTTTCAGATGATTAATGTTATTCGTCATGACATTGTATGCTTGTCTACTTTTGCTTATTGATTTTGACACTGGTAAGAAATCGATGTTTTTGAAAATATTTGGTTTTGTTTTCACAAATGATTTTCTCCACATTTTCTTTCTTATTTCATTTGCCTGTGCGAACTGAATTTCATAATGCTGAGTCGGGGTTTAAAAATTTTCATAAAGACTATTTAAACTTTGTGTAGTCATAAAGGTTTTTCACTAAGTCTTTTATTAAGAATTTTGATCGATAAACTCTCTGTCTTCAAGAGTTAGAGTCCTTCCCTATACGGGGACGAGTCTATCTTGCAGGATCAGATTGGTCCATGTGGGAATTCGGCATACAACTTGGTATTCTCATATTGAGCCTTTTTTAAGGTACATTGGATTGGAAAAGGTAGGTCTTCCATTAAATGGTAGGCATTTGGGTGCTAAAGATGAATGGTTAAGATTGACTGACGTGCTTTGAAACAATTTCATTCAAAACTAATTGTTTTCCATTGAAATTATTTTGTCAATATCTTTTTCTTCCTTAAGCTTCAAATCCGTTATGACCTTTGTTTCTCCTTGACAAGACCTTCGTAATGTGACTTTGTTAAAAGACTTTATTTGACTAACTCATCGTGTTTATCTCCTTTGGACAACAGAAATTTCGTAGGCGATTAAAACTTTTAAACCTTCTTTTTTATGTCAATTTCTTTTTGAGCTAAATAGTCACCTAGAGTTTCATTAAACTTCTGTACAAGTTGTCATAGTCAACTTGTAACGATCATTAAAGGCCATGTACCTCTCAAACTCAGTCTGTTTATTTTGAAGTGCTACTAAGCAAATAACCCGAATACGATTAGATTCCCTTAAGTTCTACTATTTCCGCAAGAAAAGATTTGCACATCAGTTAATTCTTGAGTTAATGTGCGTTTGCCTTTCTTTAATTGCCTTTGAAACTTTTGTTTTCATCGACATCAATTTTTAAATTTGCAATTAAATTGGCAATTGCAACACGCTCATCATACACATTCTACATCATTTGTTATCCTGAATATCATATTCAACACATATCCGACGATTCAGGAATGACATTACTAATCACCCGTTTTTCCACTACACAGTGTTAAGTAATGATTCAGATGCTGCAAAATGATATGTCATTGGCAAAACACATTTATCGTCAGTATCGTATTGTACCTGTTCTAATGGCTTCAGCGTCAGTGCCTGAGTCTGCATTAAGTAACCTCCTGGATCTTTGCCATGTATCTGTAATGTGCTTTCTAACTCGATGTCATATCAATTTCTTCATCGTGGTCTGCTAGCAGTCAGATTGCTCTCTTGAAGTTGAACCCTTTCTCAGCTGTTTACACCAGCAACATCTTTTCCATATATAACGTGGAGTCTTTAACCCTTTTTGGCTTTCGCATTCCTTAGCACAAGACCAAATTCTGCAGTTAAAACACTGTATCCCAAATGTTACACTACTTTACCACCTATAGTTTCCACTAGCCCCAGCAACATTTACCGTCCCTCTTGATTCCTAAACTTTCCATCTGATTGTCATTAAATGTACTTACACCTTGGAGTAGTAACCACATTCTTTTTCTGGTGTTGAGGAAGTTTGCGGTTGTTGTTGGTGAGTTTTAGATTTTCTTTGAAGTACTTTACAATGAGAGCCAATTTTTCTGCATGTCTTTATCCCTCTAAGCTTGTTTAGATCACTGTCTTCTTTCAGAAGCTGACTCAATGGTGGTTAATTTGGTTTTAAGCTATCTCTTGCCTTTGTATCTTGTAGTTTCATGAGATCTGGTCCGAAGTGACAAGCTTTTGATGTTGGTGCATATATTTGTTAACTTGATGATTGATAATAAGGGTCTTGAAGTGTTTGACAGCAACAACAAGTGCTAATGGTTTTATCATTCTTAGCCATTCTTTTCAGCCCGGAGTTCATGAATTCCTTTTGGATTGTTCAGATTGTCAAAGATTTATGATAATGAAACTCATCTAACTTGTGTTGTTTGCTTGACAATTGTTACAAATCATGACCATCTAGGTTGAAGTTTGTTGAAGAAATTGAACAATGACTTGCATCGTAGCAACTGTCAAATGGTTCTGATCATTTCATATCATCATCTTGAGAATCTTGTATATAAGATCAATTGTTTCTCCATCCGTGAGAAGGAGTGAATTGACCAAACTCCCAAAATAAGTGTTGTCTAAGACTCTTAATAATTGAGTGATTCACCTTGTTGGAGCCTTTCGATGACTACCAATTTCTTGAGCTGTCTGACATGCATCAATAGTTGACTATATTTCATCTCCAATTCAGTTCAATAATCAGATAATCGCTTCTTTTCTGATTCAAAATGAGCTCTGTTTTCAAAAGAGTCATATTCAAACTGCTCGACGGTTGTTTGTTCAAGAACTGCCTAGAGAATTCTCTGTTGTAGGAACAGCTGGTGTTGTGACAATAGTTGGACTATAAGGACCTTTTAGAATGCACTTCCGTAAGGCATCACTATTTGGTCTTGTATCAATGTATCATAAGAACCGTGATCGCCATTGTGCATATCGTCCTATTGCAAGCATTGGTGGACGATCCCTTGAACCAGCTGCCATTATGTTGTTATGCATTTGACTGTCGGTTGTGAAAGTTACAATTGGAGTTGTCATGATGAATGATTACGAATTATGAAGTAAAAAATGATTGTAGGATCTTAAGTAGATTTGTTGTGATTGAAGTTGTGGTAAAAGAAAGCAATAAACTTCACGGGATTTAACAAGTCTATGATTAAAACCTAGAAAAGCGTATGTCTTTAGTGGGATTTACAAAATCAATAGAAAAACCGTGAAAGTTGAATTGTCATATTTCGCTTAATTTTAAAAATTGCATTTTTCGCTTTGCTTTTGAAATTACGTAATTTTCGCTTTAAAAATTTACACATTTCGCTTGAAATTGAAACCAGACGATATTTTTCGCGTGAATTTGAAACATATTTTTTCGCTTGTACACCAGTGTTGCATGTTTCGCTTGGTCTTTTACAATATAACACTGAGTACAAGCGAAATATGTTTCAAATTCAAGCGAAATACGCAGTTTCAATTTTCAAGCGAAATGTGTAAATTTTGAAGCGAAATACGTAATTTCAAAGCAAAGCGAAACATGCAATTTTTAATCAAGCGAAATATGACAATTAACTTTCACGGTTTTCTATTGATTTTGTAAAATCCCACTAAAGACACTACGCTTTTCTAGGTTTTAATCATAGACTTGTAAAATCCCGTGAACGTTTATTGCTTTCTTTTTACCACAACTTCAATCACAACAAATCTACTTAAGATCCTACAATCATTTTTTACTTCATAATTCTTCAATCATTCATCATGACAACTCCAATTGTAACTTCCACAACCGACAGTCAAATGCATAACAACATAATGGCAGTTGGTTCAAGGACCGTCCACCAATGCTTGCAATAGGACGATATGCTACAATGCGATCAGGTTCTTATGATACATTGATACAAGACCAAATGGTGATGCCTTACGGAAGTGCATTCTAAAAGGTCCTTACACTCCAACTATTGTCACAACACCAGCTGTTCCTGCAACAGAGAATTCTCCAGCAGTTCCTGAACAAACAACAGTCGAGACAGTTATGAATATGACTCCTGAAAACAGAGCTCATTTTGAATCAGAAAAAGAAGCGATTCATTTGATATTGACTGGAATTGGAGATGAAATATACTCAACTGTTGATGCATGTCAGACAGCTCAAGAAATGTGGGAAGCCATCGAAAGGCTACAACAAGGTGAATCACTCAATATTCAAGATGTCAAGACAAACTTATTTTGGGAGTTTGGTCAATTCACCTCTCACGATGGAGAAACAATTGAGTCTTACTACACAAGATTCTACAAGATGATGAATGAAATGATCAGAAACAATTTGACAGTTGCTACGATGCAAGTCAATGTTCAATTTCTTCAACAACTTCAACCAGAATGGTCAAGATTTGTAACAATTGTCAAGCAACAACACAAGTTGGATGAAGTTTCATATCACAAACTCTTTGACATTCTGAAACAATACCAAAAAGAAGTTAATGAACTCCGTGCTGAAAGAATGGCCAAGAATGCTAACCCATTAGCACTTGTTGCTACTGCTCAAACACTTCAAGACACTTATTACCAATCATCAAAGTCTCACAAATCATATGCACCAACATCAAAAGCTTCACTTCCAACCAGATCTCATGCAACTACAAGATACAAAGGCAAAGAGATAGCCAAACCAATCACACCACCATCTGAGTCAGCTTCTGAAGAAGACAGTGATCCTGAACAAGCTCAGAGGGATAAAGACATGCAGAAAAATTTGGCTCTCATTGCAAAGTACTTCAAGAAAATCTACAAACCTACCAACAACAACCTCAGAACTTCCTCAAACACCAGAAACAAGAATGTGGATACTACTCCAAGGTACAAGAATGATAATCAGACTGGACAGTTTGGGAATCAGAGGGCAGTAAATGTTGTTGGGGCTAGAGAAACTGTAGGTGGTCAAGTAGTGCAACAGTCTGGGATACAGTGTTTTAACTGCAAGGAATTTGGTCATTATGCTAAGGAATGCAGAAAGCCAAAACGGGTTAAAGACTCCACGTATCATAAGGAAAAGATGTTGCTATGTAAACAAGCTAAGAAAGGTGTTCAACTTCAAGCAGAGCAATCTGACTGGCTAGCAGACACGGATGAAGAAATTGATGAACAAGAGTTGGAAGCACATTACAGTTACATGGCAAAAATTCAGGAGGTTCCTTATGCAGACTCAGGCACAGATGATGAGCCATTGGAATAGGTACAATACAATACCGACGATAATGTGTTTGCCAATGACATACAACATTTTGAGCAATCTGAATCCATTAGTAACACATGTGTAGTGGAAACGGGTGATAGTAATGTCATTCCTGACTCACCGGATATGTGTGCTAATGATATTCAGGATGACCAAAATGATGTAGAATGTGATGATGAGCGTGTTGCACTTGCTAATTTAATTGCTAATTTAAAGCTTGATGTCGATGAAAATAAAAAGATTCAAAAGCAATTACAGAAATCAAATGCAACATTGACTCAAGAATTAACTGAGTGCAAATCTATTCTTACGGAAACTAGTAGAACTTTAGGGGAATCTAATAGTATTCGGGATAGTTGCCTAGTTGCAATTCAAAGTAAACAGACTGAGTTTGAGAGGTACAAGGCCTTTAATGATCGTACAGTTGACTATGACAAACTTGAACGTAAGTTAAATGGAAACTCTAGGACTATTAGCTCAAAAAGAAATTGACATAAAAGAAGGTTTAAAAGTTAAAGCCTACGAAATTCTGTTGTCAAAGAGAACACGATGATTAGTCAAACATCAATCTTTTAACAAATTCACTATTACTAAGGTCCTTGTCAATTAGAAAACAAAGGGAATAACAGATTTGAAGCTTAATGAAGAAAACGATATTGACAAAATGATTCAATGGAGAAAACCAACTAAAGTTTTGAATATGAAATGTTTACAAAAGAAATCAATCAATCTAAACCATTCATATGTTAGCACCCAAATGCCCTACATTAATGGAAGACCTACCTTGCCAATCCAATGTACCTCAAAAAGGCTCAATATGAGAAACCATGTTTGTATGCGATCCCACATGACCAATCTGATCCTGCAAACAGACTCGTCCCCGATAGGGAAGAGACTCTGACTCTTGAAGAAGAGAGTCGATCAAAATTGAATAAAGACTTAGTGAAACCTTTTGACTACATAAAGTTAAATATCTTTTGAAAATGTTAAACCACCGACTCCAGCTTTTGAAATTCAGTTCGCACAGGAAAATGAAATAAGAAAGAAAATGTGGAGAAAATCATTTGTGAAAACAAAACCAAATATTTTCAAAAACATCGATTTCTTACCAGTGTCAAAATCAATAAGCAAAAGTAGACAAGCATACAATGTCATGACGAATAACATTAATCATCTGAAAGAAATTGTCGATCAAGCGTGGGTAAAACATTCAAACGACCGTCTTCATCTTCGTAACCCAACTGCTCAAGATATGGAAATCCTAGTTAAGACATGTTTGATGCCCCTTGCCCTTAAGACTCAAAATGATAGTTTCGCATTTGTTCATGAACTTAAGCAAGAAATGCATGTAGATTTAAAGTATCTTGAATCTCTTGAATATGAAATTGATGAACTTGAATCTGATAAGTCAGGATTTTCCAACATGTATGATATGATTTTGCAAGAATGTGTGTCTAAAGATGTTATGTGTTCTTATCTGCAATCTTCATATGATTTAGTTAAGATCACTGAATTACAATGCTTATATCTTCATAAAGTCAGGGAATGTGACTGTCTTGCACAAAAGATTTCTGAACAAACTAAATTTGTAATAAATAATTACACTGTCTTTTTAACAAAGTTTTGATAAATTAGAAAAAACACTCAAAGTCTTCTTGAAATCGCTTTACAACAATGTCAAAACAACTGAAAGATGACACCAGTTTGCAAAGAAAAGCGTCACTGTATTTCGAAAATAACGTGACAATATTTTGAAATACACGATTTGAATATCAATTGCAAGACAAGAACATTGCAATCCAATGATTTAAAAAAACTCAATTGAAAAATGCAAAGGAAAATCTTGTGTAACTAAGTTGATAAACTATATTTGTTCGACAACGAAGAATAAAAAAAAAAAACAAAACAAGTGCTCAAAGGATTCTAAAACCATCAGTTTTAGGAAAACCGGCTCCTTTTTCAAACTCTCTTGAGAGAACAAATTTTACAAAGAAAAAGTCGGTTTCAAAAACTAATGAGTCAAAGGAAACTAGGCATGTATCGAATTACAAATAGTACAACATAAACTAGAGCACCACAGTTGACTCAGACTTCTAGGAATACTAATCCTCGCCTGTCTACATCTACAGGAGTAGCTTACAAAACTAATGTTAGCAGACCACAGCCTAGGAGCAATAAAATGAAAGAGAAGGTCCTGCCAAACACTAGTCAAGTGCAGTTTAAGAAGACTGAAGTAGAAGACCACCCTAGGATTTCTCATATTTCTAATCAAACAAAGTCTGTAACTGCGTGTAATGACAGTTTAAATTCTAGAACTTCAAATGTTAATGCTGTTTGTGCTACTTGTGGAAAATATATGTTTAATTCGAATCATGATGCTTATGTTTCTAAGTTTTTGAATGACGTGAATGCTAGAACTAAGAAGCCTAATGCAATGCCTATTAGTACTAGAAAGCCCAAAAGTCAAGCGAACAAATCTGTTGCAAAACCCCATACGAAAACAGTTACATCAGAATCCACTACCACAAATTTTAAGAGTTACTATAGGATGCTTTATAAGAGAACTAGTAAGGAGTGGAATTGGTGGATAGAACAACAATGCCCATCAGCATATACATGGGTTCCTAAGACAAAAAAGAAATAGTTACCTAAAGAGGAATAAAAGTGTGACTAAGACAGTTTGTTTTGCCTCAATATAATAATCTATGATAACTAATGTCCTTAAAACTCACAAACACTTGTGAGGATCCAAATTTGTCATGTATTCCATCGTCCTCTATTCATTTGCAAATTGTACAACTCATTTCCTATTCATTGTAGACTCTGGATGCCGAAAAAGCACATGACGGGGCAATCTATCACTGCTGAGTCAATTTGTTGAAAAATATTGGGTAACCGTTTGTTTTTTGGCAATTACAAATTGCTCCAATTCCTGGTTTTATGGAGATTTGGGTACAAGGCAATATTACGATCCAACAGGGTTTACTACGCGAAGGTCTCATCACAATCCTTTTCTCGGTTGGTCAATTCTGTGATGCGGATTTGGAGGTTGCATTTCAGAAATCTACGTGTTTTGTTAGAGATCTTTAGGGAAACGACTTACTAACCGGTAATCGTGGAACTGATCTCTATATAATTTCTCTTCAAGAAACAACTTCATCAACTCCAATCTGTCTCATGGCTAAAGCATCACCAACTCAAGCATGGTTATGGCATCGAAGACTTTCTCATCTCAACTTTGACTACATCAACTTGCTTTCAAAGAAGGATGTTGTGATTGGTTTACCAAACTGAAGTTTTTAAAAATGCTCAAGGGATCCATCAATGTTCCTCTTGTGAAGTGAGTAAAGCAAAACGAAGTTCATTCAAGTCAAAGACTGTTCCAAGTTCAAAAGGTCGATTGAATTTGCTTCACATGGACTTATGTGGTCCAATGCGGGTTGCTAGCATAAATGGGAAGAGATATATTCTGGTAATTGTCGATGACTACTCCAGATATACTTGGACACTCTTTCTACATTCCAAGGATGAAACACCAGAAGTTTTAAAAGACTTTCTCACGATGATCCAAAGAAATCTTCAAGCCCTTGTAATTTCTGTTCGCACTGACAGAGGCACTGAGTTCTTAAACAAGACACTTAATGCATTCTTTAAAGAAGAAGGAATTGAGCATCAAACTTCTACACCTCGAACACCTGAACAGAACGGCGTTGTCGAAAGACGAAACCGCACTCTTGTTGAGGCTGCTCGAACGATGCTTTCAGCTTCTAAACTTCCTTTATTCTTTTGGGCTGAAGCAATTGCAACCGCATGCTATACTCAAAACAGATCTATCATCATCCCAACTCATGAGAAAATGGCATATCACATCATTAATGACAGAAAACCTTCAATTAAACATCTTCACATCTTTGGTTGCACTTGTTACCTAACCAGAGATGGTGAGAACTTAGATAAGATGAAAGAAAAAGGGGATCCGTGCATTTTGGTAGGATACTCCACTCAGTCAAAGGGATATCGTGTCTACAACAAGAGAACAAGGTTGATAGTTGAATCCATCCATCTCAGATTTGATGAGATCAAAGAGATGTCTAAGACGTCTGTTGCTAATGACACTTCAGGCCTCGTTCCCCAACGACAAAAGGCGTCAGATTATGACAACCCTGACCCCGCACTAGAACTACAAAATGTTTCTCCTTCAGCAGATACAACAGTTCCATCACAACAGGAGTTGGATCTTCTTTTCGGTCCTTTTGGTATGTGCTTAATTACACATACCATTTTCTATTAAAAACAGACTTAAATGACTAAAAACGTACCAAAAATACATTGTATTTGTATGTTTTGCATTTGTATTGTGCAGGAAATGGACATTCAAGAAAAGGACAAAAACAAAGCTAAAAATGACAAAACCGAGCACGGAATGGAAAAGACAAAGTCAAATTGAAGCAAAAGTCAATCAAAGTCAAAAAGTCAACAAGAAAGTCAACCCCGATGAAGTCAAAGAAGAGTCAAAAGTCAAAAATACAACTCCAAGGACTAAAGTTGTCAAATCATCAAACTCAAATCACAAGGACTCATTCTGCAGATACTCTAATATGGTTGAGGGGCTGTTTCTGCCTAGTCTTAAAAGTTATTCCCCATAAGGACTTGCAGTGCAGTAAGACATATGTCTCTCAGGGGTAACTTTTGCCAATATCCCAAACTCTCAAACACCATAAGGACTAAGAATGAAAAGGGACATATATCTTTGAGGGGCCATTATTTCCATCACGCCAAACTTCACCCTGATACTCCCCTGTTATCCCCAAAACCATTTTTTCCCGCCGAACAAAACCCAAGAACAAGTCACGGTTTCTTCTTCCCCTCTTTACCCTGTAATATTAACTACACAATGGATAAAACTTCACCCTCACCTCCACTACCACCACCTTCCTATGTATCATTGCCATGTTAGCAATCTCACACCTTTCAAGATGCAATCTAATGCCTGGTATGAGATCAAGAAAGCACAAGGGATTATCAATGGCTAAGATTACTTTGGGTTTTGCCTCACACAACAAACACACTCTTGTTTTCTCTCAGCAAAGAAGCACAAACATATGAAGACAACAAGACCAAGACTTAGTTCATTTTGTATAAATAGGACCATTTGTAAGCCCTTAAGTAGCATCTAATTTTCTTATCAGCTTATTTTAGTTAACTTGTAGCTTATTGACTTTTAATTTAAGCATTGTACCTTTTTCTGAAATTAATGAAAATTGAGTTTTTTTAGATTGTAAGCTCTACTTTCCTGTTTGTCAAAGTCTTTTCTAAGCTGTTTTAAGCTCTTGCTTAAGCTCATTGATACATAACCTGTTTTACATTAAGCTATTGAGTTAAGTAGTTAAGAAAAATCACCAAAAAGAAAAATCACCAAAAAATACCTTAGCTTCTTATTTGGAAGATAAGCCAAAGATGGATGGGCTCATTGGACCTACCAGCTTGTTTAAAACAAGCTGGAGCTTTGTTGATTAAGCTCTAACTGAGCATTGTTTGCCTTGTTTAGAGCAAAGGCATGAGTAAGTGTTCATTTTCCTTCAATTTTAAGTTTTCACTGTAGCATTACTTTAATTTGCTTATTGTGCTTATTTCTTATTATTCCCTGCTAACTTGTGCTTATTGATATCATAGTTTGTTAGTTTAAGATCCTGCATTGTTGCTTATTTCTTGTTTCATTGTTTTCCTAAAGTCTGCCTCAATATAGCATCAAACCTGTCATTCCTTGTTTGCTTATTGAAACTGCTTATTTCTTTGTTCTAAACTACTCACTAGATTCCCAATAAGCTAATAATCATCTAGTTTTAAGAAATTGTTCATCAAAAATCAGTGTTTAAAGCCTAAAATTGCTAATTCTGAACTTAAAGGGGTGTTTGGGTTAACACCTAAAATGGGTCAATTTGGGGATTGGATGGGTTAAAGTCACTGAGCCAATTTTGGCTAGCAAAATTAAGTAGAATTGAACTGTTTTTAATAGGTGTCATTGTTCAAATTACATTTTCAAGGTCTCAAGTAGCCATGGTTTAAGTCTGCCATATTTTTGAGTGCTAGATTAGC